>VDFB02138354.1:82356-105698 GCA_007258455.2 Sequoia sempervirens
TATCCCTCCCACCCTACCACTTCCTATCTCCCTCCTTCCCTCTCTCTCTCCCTCTCAAGTCTATCTCTCACTCTCCATCTCCCTCTCAGGTCTTTCTCTCTCTCTCCCTCTCAGGTCTCACTATCTCTCACTCTCCATCTTCATCTTAGGTCTCTTTGTCTCTCACTCTCCATCTTCCTCTTAGGTCTCTCTCTCTCTCTCTCTCTCTCTCTCTCTCTCTCTCTCTCACTCCCTCTCTCCCTCCTTCCTTTTCCCTCTATTGCTCTCTCTATCTCTCTCTCGCTTGTCTCTCCCACTCTCTCTATCTCAAGTCCTTTGGGATTTAAAACCACTACTTTGATACCATGTGATAAAATTGTGATTAGAGAATCTATTTAAGGAATATCCAACCATACAACCAATTACACAAACTCTCAGTAGGATTCGATGACATAATAAATTAATAAACGTATGAATTATTAATTCATATAATTTCATTTACTATCTTGTCTTAAGGGCTTACAACATGAGACCTCAACCTTTAATGAATCCATACACAACCACTATATATAATATAATATTTAGAGTTGACATGTGATATAATACTCTTCACAATGTGCTAATAAACTTCACCAATAGTAACAAAAAATTATCTTTTGGAGCTATTAAAAAATCACCTTTGAGTGATGACCAATGATATTTATATAGAGTTGGAAAACACACTGTCCCTTGTCAGTTATGTAATAAAGTCCACCTTCAAATTTTACAAGAACATTGGAAATAACTAATAGGAGACAGTGTGTTTTCCAATAGGGGATAGTGTGTTTTCCAACAAGGAACAAAAAAATGCTCACATTATTTGCAGAGTTTGAAAAAACATTGTCCCTTTTCAATTATTTCCTTATGAATTTGCAGTTTTGGAAAACTCATTGTCCCCTATGTAGCAAAAATGTTCACATTGTTTACAATGTTGGAAAACACACTATCCCCTATGTAGGAAAAGTGGACAGGGGGCATCATTAGAATGTAAGATGTCTAGAAATAACTAACAAGGGACAGTGTGTTTTCCAACATTGGAAATATGATTGGAACAAAAAAATGCTCATTCTTTGCAGTGTTGAAAACACATTGTCCCCTATGTAGGAAAAGTGGACAGGGGACAACATTAGAATGTAATATTTCTAGAAATAACCAATAGGGGATAGTGTGTTTTCCAGCATTAGAAATAACTAATAGGGGACACTATGTTTTCCATGTTCCAACATTGGAAATAACTAACAAAGGATAGTGTGTTTTCCAACATTGGAAATAACTAATAGGGGATAGTGTGTTTTCCACATTAGAAATAATTAACAAGGGATAGTGTGTTTTTCACTTTCTTGATATGATTAGAACAAAAAAAATGCTTACATTGTTTGTAGTATTCGAAAACACACTGTCCCCTGTGTAGGAAAAGTGGACAGGGGACATCATTAGAATGTAAGATGTTTAGAAATAACTAATAGGGGACAATGTGTTTTCCAATAGGGGATAGTGTGTTTTCCAACAAGGGGCAGTGTGTTTTCCAATAGGGGACAATGTGTTTTCCAACATGGAACAGTGTGTTTTCCAACAAGGGACAGTGTGCTTTCCAACATTAGAAATAACTAATAGGGAATAGTGTGTTTTCTAACAGGGGACAATGTGTTTTCCAACAAGGGACAGTGTGTTTTCTAATAAGGGACATTGTGTTTTCAAACAGGGGACAGTGTGTTTTCCAATAGGGGACAGTTTGTTTTCCAACATTGGAGATAACTAACATGGGACAGTGTGTTTTTCAATAGGGCACAAAAATGCTCACATTATTTGGAGGGTTAGAAAACACACTATCCCTTGTCAATTATTTCCTCATGAATTTGTAGTGTTGGAAAACACACTGTCCCTTGTTAGTGAAGTCCACCTTCAAATTTTAGAACAACTCTTTGGTTATAGTAAAAATGGCATTTGACTTTCTTGATATGATTGGAACAAAAAAATGCTCACATTGTTTGTAGTGTTGGAAAACACATTGTCCCCTGTGTAGGAAAAGTGGACAAGGGACATCATTAGAATATAAGATGTCTAGAAATAACTAACAGAGGATAGTGTTTTCCAACATTGGAAATAACTAATAGGGGGCAGTGTTCTGTCACTATATTATAATGATGTACCCCTTGTTCAGATGAAGATAAGATTAATTTAGTAGATGAACCGAAAAAATTCATGGCACATCTTTCATCAATAATACAAATGCTATTGCCTACCTATTACATAGACTGTGTTAAAGTATACACATCTTATTAATACTTTAGGTGATTTATAACCATTTAGGTATGTTTTGAGTGCATATTTGTATATTTTGAGAATGATGTATAAATTTAAAAATTACCACTATCTTGTGAATCCAACATTTTAGAATTTCAATTTCTTTGTAATACTTTGGATACTAGTGCATAACATTGAGACTATATTTTTTCACCCATGGTTTCATATTGTTTTAGATGCTAATATAGAACATAAAGTAGATTGGGAAAAACACATTTGATCTATTCTTTAAGAGGATAAAATTTTGTACACAAAAAGTTTATCTATTGATAACATCAACTTTACATAGATTAGATGTAAAAATTTACGCTACATAGAAGGGTTCTCATCCCCAAAGATTTTATACAATTCAACATCTTAGAAATGAGGAAGATATTCCTCTAATAAGAAGAAAAAACCTAAATGGAAATGATTCATTCTCTACAATAAGATATTTTATGCATCTACAACAGTTTCAATGAGTTCAAGATTTTTCAGAGCTCTCATTTTCTTCCCAAATCTCAGGCAAGGTTTCCTTTACATCATGAATGCTTTCAATTGTGAAGCTTGCTTCCTTTATAAACAACAAACGACATAGACTCTCCTTGCCTTGTCATAACCTGCAAAGCTTGAAAAATGAAAAAATCATAATATTATTGTAGAAAAAGCATAGAGCTTGTTAAATCTCTATAAAGAATGGAAACCTATTTCTCACAAGATAAATACTGAGCATAAGCTCTCAAATAGAAAAAGAAAGAAAGAATGCTCAAGTCCACAAATATCTAAAGAGTGGTCAATGGGACTTGTACATATAGAATATACACACCAAACATTACAAGTCTAGACATTACAAGTTTGGACATATGACTAAAAAAAATGTAGAACTTGTTAAATCTATTTCAAATAATGAAAACCCACTTGTCCCAAGATAATACTAAAAAAATATTTGTTATAAAGAAAGAAAGAAAATTGCTGAGCACAAAGCAAAGAGACCTTCAAAATCATACATTTTAATAGATTCTATAACCTCAAGTGGATAAAAATAGATTCCTACGAGGGTAAACTGAAAACAAAAACCAATACAATGAATTTAACCACTTAAACTAGAGAAAATAGACAAAGTTATTCAAAACCTAATACCCAATAAAGTTTCTCAAAGCCTCTCAAAAAATCTTGCTACCATTTTCCTATGAAATGAAATTGTATATAATTTTAATTGATGTTCTAAATCACACATAGTTTATCACTAGAATAGAGAATATCAGTATCAGATTCAGGTCACACTTAATCTATCATCAAAATAGACAGTCTATCTTTAGAATATAGAACACTAGTAATCAAAATATAGAATATCAACGTAAGAAGAATGCTAATAAATTTATTTTATTTGTTTACCATTATGCAAAATATTTCAAAAGTTCCTTGGCATCTAAACGTTTGATAAAGAAAAACACAATTTACTCGTTAGTTGCGCTCCTTTTTAGTGCAGTTTCCAAGATTTTTATGGATACTTCCATCTGTTCCCAATCTGTTGAGCTTCTTCTTCAAATGGGTATTCCAAAAATTCTTTACCTCATAAATCAAGATCAAATATTACAACAGTCAAAATTAGGTCAGTGGCTATATTCATCTTAATGCATCTTTATTAATGTTATGGCATATATGAAATCTACTAAACAACAAAATACAAAAAATATGAGCTGGATGATAGATGTATAATTATTAATAGTATAATTTATGCAGTTTGGGAAGGTAAGTAATTGGCTAGACCACACTGAACAGAGACCATGGTAATCAACCCTGAATTCAGAAATCTCATGTGCTAATGGAATATCCATTTGACCTAGCCATGCTTCAAACTATAAGCTTTGACTTGCTCTTTCTAACGATTGTAGAAATTTTGTTTGTCAATGCCTAGACCTGGCTCACCATAAAAAGGGATTAAATTGGAAGAATTGAATATCTTTAGATCATTCAGCAATGTTGCACATTGGCACCCATTTTGTGCATGATATCTACGGATGTATTTGGTCCATCTATTGGCCTATAAGATAGCACAAGAAGAAAATAAGTGGTATTTTCCTCAGAAACATTTTCAGAGGTTTCTTAATCATCATTCTACCGGTGATGAGCCAAAAATAGGTCATTGACCAGCATTCAGATCTATAATAAGGCCTCTAGCTCCAAAATCTACAGAGGAAAATTGCAAGAACCTGAAGGCCAGAGGCAGAGGAATTCTCACAGTAAAAATAAAACTTAAAACATTTTCAACACAGAGCTGCTGCACATTAATTTTTGTATGCTCACTTTCACCTTAAAAATTAAAAGTAATTACAAATACAAATATATGAATAGGTAAAAGTCACGTGAATGTTTTTCACAGAAGAGAGGGCCCGACAAAAATTTATTACAAATTACCTAACTTTTTCCCGTCAAAACGCATTTAATAAAATTTCCTTTACATAATATTATAACTTAAATATTAAATTTTCGTACTACGAAATATCCTGGCTGAGGCGGCTTGGTAAAAGGTTCCCTGCGGTATCGCAATGGGTAACTACCCATATTGCGATATCGCGGGTAGTGGTTTGATGACAGCGTGGTAAAGGGTTGGCGGTTAAAGATAAAACAAAAATGCTACGGGGTCCCCTGCAGTATTGCAATGGATATTTTCTTTATTGCGATATCGCGGGCAACGGCTAGAGGTGATGGCAGCAGTTAGGGTTAACATTCCAACACTCCCCCTTAAACATAACTGCACTGTCCACCATGCCCACTCTGTTTCTTTGAAAAATGAAATTATCTCTTCACAGTGCCTTTGTGAAAATATATGCACTTTGCTCTTCTAATCTGCAAAACTCTAAAAATATGCCACCATTGTTAATTAATTCCTTGATGAAATGATACTTGGTATCAATATGCTTGCTTCTCTTATGAAAGATTGGATTTTTTGAGAGAGCTATGGCTGAATTGTTATCACAGTAAATTTTTGTTGCTTCCATTTGTTCATTTTGCAATTCTTTCAAAATTCTTCTCATCCAGACTGCCTGGCATGCTGCACTTGTGGCTGCCACATATTCTGCTTCGGCTGATGAAAGACAGACTATTGGCTACTTCTTTGAAGACCATGAGACAACCCCTATCCCAAAATTAAATACATAACTAGACGTGCTTTTTCTGTCATCAATGTTGCAAGCACAGTCACTGTCTGTGTATCCTATGAGTTTGAACTCATCTGAACTTGAATACTTAATGCCAAAATTTCTTGTTCCACTTACTTACCTTAAAATTTTCTTCCCATCTTTCCAATGGGTGTCTTTTGGTGTTTCCATAAACCTAGAAATCAAACTTACTCCATACATAATGTCTGGCCTTGTGGCTGTGAGATACATGAGACTTCCAACAAGCCTCTTAAACAAAGTTGGATCAACATTAGACCCTTTATCATCCTTGCTTAGTTTGATTTGTCCCTAGCTGCGAGGTGTTGGTGCCCGATTTGCACTTCATCATATTAAACCTTTTCAAAATGTCATTTTACATATTTTGGTACAGTAAAATAAAATACCATTTCATTTTGATTCGCTTCAATGCCCAAAATGCTTCATGGACCCTAAGTTTTGTCGACACCAAGTTAACAATATTGTCTTCCTTGAGCGAGATCAATTGACAGATTGCGAGTGAAAATTAAATCATCAACATAAAGCGTACTATCGATTATTCCACCTTCTTCATTCATTTTTGTATCACGGTCTTGGGCTCTTGCTACATCCTAATAAATCCATTCAACAAAATATAGCTGTCTATTACGTTTTGTACCCAGCTCTTGGGCTTGCTTCAATCCATCTGAGTGCCTTTTTCAATTTGTAAACTTTGTCTTCTTGACCCGATTTCATACCGATTGGCTGATCCACATAAACTTCTTCTTCTAAATAGCTTCATTTAAAAAGTTAACTTTACATCCATTTGAGATACAAACCACTTATTTTGAGCTGCTAATGCTAAAATCATCCTTATAGTATCTAATCGTGCTACAGGTGCAAATGCCTCATTGTAATCAATTCCAGGCTATTGTGAATAGCCCTTTACAACCAATCTTGCTTTAAGCTTCTGAACTTCATCTTTTTCATTCAATTTGGTTTTATAAACCCATTTCACTCCAATGACATCTTTGTCTTTTGGAAGACTGACTAAATCCCATGTCTGATTCTTTTCAATTGCTTCAATTTCTTCATCCACATCACTTACCCATTTATCATCTTTGACTGCATCTTCAAAATGAATTGGATCTTCTATTTGAGAATAAAATGCAGAAAGAGAAATCTGATCTGAATTATTCTCACCTTCATTTTGCTCATATATATCTCTTATGCTTCTGTTTTTTTGTCTTCTCAGACTTGCCAATGTAGGATTTGACATATCACTTGAACTTGTGGAAAGTGGACCCGATGGTCCTGCTGTAGATGGTGTTTGTTGTCCTCTTGGACTACTTCCTTGAATGCATGAGGTTGTTCTTATAGTCGATGCTGGTGTCACTTGTGGACTAATTTGCTGAGCTTGAATGGGAGTGGTAGGAGTCACAATAGTTGGAATATCTGTTGATGCTGAAACTTCATTCTCCTCTTGAGGTATACTAGCTAAAATATTGACTGTCTTCTCTATGCTTCCATTCCATACTTCATCTTCTACAAATTATACATCTCTGCTGATTATAACTTTCTTTGTTGTTGGATTATAGAGCTTATAAGCTTTGTATTCTTCACTGTATCCAACAAATATACATTTTCTCTTTTGTTATCTAGCTTCCTTCTCAATTCATCAGGCACATATGCATATGCTACACATCCAAATGTCTCTCATGGCGAGTAACGCTATGTTTTCTTCTGTCCATGCTTAACCAGAATTTTACCATATTTCGCATTTGGACACCTATTCATTATATAGGCTGCACAAGATATTGCTTCTGCCCAATATTCATTTGACAAATGTTTGGCTTTCAACATGCTTCTAGCCATTTTCATGATTGTTCTATTTTTCCTTTCAGCTACTCCATTTTGCTGAGGTGTGTATCTAGTTGTGAACTGCTTGTGAATTCCATGATCTTTGCAAAAATTAAAAAATTCTCTTGAAATATATTCACCACCTCTATCTATTCTCAACACTTTGATATAATAACCACTTTGTTTTTCAACCAAATTCTTGAACTGATGAAACAGATCAAACACTTCATTTTTCTTCTTTAGAAAATAAACCCATGTTTTTCTTGAATAATCATCAATGAATATTTAGAAAATAAAGAGCACCACCTATTGAAGATGTTTACATAGGTCCACTGCAATCGATGTAATATAATAATTTCCGGGGCTTTTGCTCTTGTTGACTTTCCTGCTGGAAATGATTCTCTATGTTGTTTTCCTAAAATGCACCCTTCACATACCCTTTCTGGTTTTTCTATTAAAGGTAGTCCCTTGACCATGCCTTTCCTATAAAGTAAATTTAAACCTCCAAAGTTGAGATGACCAAATCTCAGGTGCCATAACCAGTTTTCATCTTTTATCTCAGCTTGAAAGATTGTCTGCACTACTGTTGTAGTTTCTTCTCTACCCACTTGTGAATTCATTAAGTGTTGTGCTTGAGCATAATTTATATTCAAATCTGGCCTTATCTTTAAAGGAAGCGATACATTTGTTGTCATTCGGCTTTTTTGCAGCTAAGTTAGTTTGCTTAGGTGCTTGTCATTGTGCCGCGGACCATTCTTGAAGGTTACTCCATACCCTTTTTGAACCAGTTGCCCTACACTCATTAAGTTATGTTTCAGACTAGGCACAAAATACACATCTGAAATATATTTTTTCTCCCCCTGTTTAGTTAGAATATTGACATCTTATTTTCCTTTGACTGACACTTTGTTGTCATTACCCAATGTAACATCAGACTTTACATTCTCATCTAAACTTGAAAATATTTCTAGATTCCCTGTCATATGATTGCTACAGCCTGAATCTAAAAACCATACATCTTTTTCATTTGCTTGAGCAACATTACAAGCTAAAAACATTGTGCTCTTATCTGAATTCTGATTTTGACCTTCTCTTAAAATTTTGCATTTTTGTCTATTATTATCATCTGCTTCTTTCTACGCACTCATTCATATAATGCCCATATTTTTTTCACGGTAGTGACATTGGACTTGAGATTTATCATACCTTTGATTTTGTGACTAATTCTGTGTTGGATTTTGGCTTGATCCTTGATTGCTGCCTCTTCCATTTGAACTTGATAGACTGTATCTTTCACCTCTATAAGAGTTTCTTCCTCTTCCTCTTGATCTACCTCTGCCTCTTCCTTGACTGACTGAAGCCTGAGTTTTGAAAGCATGCTCTAGTGATGTATCTGCTGACCTTTTCAGCCTATGTTCATGAGAAATTAGAGATGCATATAGATCATCAATTGAGAACTGTGAGAGATTCTTTGTCTCCTCTATAGCAACTACAACTGATAGAAATTTTGTGGGAAAACTCCTTAAAATCTTTTCAACAACTTTGGTATCTTCCAGATTCTCTCCATGAGACCTAATTTGATTAACCACCCCACGACTTAGTGTAGAATGAATCTACAGATTCATTGTCCTTCACACATATTGTTTCAAAATCTCTTCTCAACATTTGTAGCTTTGTTGTTTTAACTTTTTACATGCCTTGATAGGCTATTTGAAGTATGTCCCATGCTTGCTTGGACTTTGTTGCTACTGAAATCCTTGGAAAAATGCTCTCATGTATAGCTTGAAACAGATAAAATAAAACCTTTGAGTCTTTCTTCCTTGTATCTTTTAATAAGTCTTTCTCTTCTTGTGTTAAAGCATTGTATGCTACTGCATCTGCTAGCTCTGGAAATCCATTCTCCACTAAATCCCATATATCTTGTGAGCTAAATAGTGCTTTCATGGTAATTGACCAATACTCATAATTCTTCCCATTAAATTGTGGAATTTGTGGGTTTGTCAAGCTTGTGCTTGCTGCCATTTTTGAAATTTACCTAGATAATCTGCTTTGATAAAATTGGCTCTGATAATCGAACTTGCTCTGATACCACGTGAAGGCCGTGAGGTAAGAAGATTCACAAAAAATTAAAAACATTAAAAAATTCCACACGTAGCCGCTGCCTATGCAATTTCTCAGATTTCACATTCCCATTAAAAATTAAAAGTAAATTACATATACATGTATAGGTAAAAGTCACTTGAATATTTTTCACGGAAGAGAGGGCCCGATATAAAATTTATTACAAATTATCTAACCGCTTTTTCCCAGTCAAAACGCATTTAATAAAATGTCCTTAACAATAATATTAAAGCTTAAATATTAAATTTTCCCGTACTATGAAGTATCCTGGCGGAGGCGACTTTATAAAAGGTTCCTCGCGGTATTACAATGGGTAAAACCCATATTGCGATATCGCGGGCAGCGGTTTGTTGATGGCACGGTAAACGGCGGTAAACGGCTGGCGGTTAAAGATAAAACAAAATTGCTACGAGGTCTCCCACAGTATCGCAATGGTTATTTTCTTTATTGGCGAGCATTGGCAGTGCGTTGGCTGGAGGTGATGGCAGCGCTAGGGTTAACATAACAACAATGGTTGGTATGCACTTCTGCAAGAATTTTCTGCGTTTACAAAGATGCGTAAGAAGTTTTTGCTTTGCCTGATGAAATTTTGAAATAAAGAGATTGCAATGATTTAAATAGATCTTTAAAGGAATATATTTGACATTTCGAAAATGTTTTAACATAATCTACCTCTGTATTCCATTTTTAAGCTTAGAATGTTTGAGGCAGGTATATTTTGCTCTGTCAATGGCTGCCATGGGAGTCTCTCAATCAGCAGGCCTTGCCCCCGACCTCGCAAAAGTCAAATCCTCTGTCAATTCAGTGTTCAAAATTCTTGACCGTTCATCTAAGATTGATGCAAGTGATGTCTCAGGGACTACCGTAGATAATGTAATGGGTGACATTGAGTTTCAGCACGTCAGCTTTAAATATCCAACCCGTCCAGACGTGCAAATTTTCCGCGATTTATGCTTATTTGTCCATTCTGGAAAGGTGACTGTGCTAAATTCCACTCTAGTTGACTCATTAAATAAAGCAATAGTTTGAAATTTGAAACAAAGATAGAAGCATTCTAAGGTTATCAATTAAGCTACCGGACAAATGCCTCAAAACTTACTGATAGTTCAATCTTTTGTTTTGATTTGGGCAGACTGTTGCTCTTGTGGGAGAGAGCGGAAGCGGTAAATCAACAGTCGTTGCACTTTTGGGGCGATTCTATGATCCCGATTCAGGCCGAATATTACTTGATGGAATTGAAATTCAACAGCTTCAACTTAAATGGTTAAGAGAACAGATGGGTTTGGTGAGCCAAGAGCCCATTTTGTTCACTGATACTATCCGCGCAAATATTGCTTATGCAAAGGAGGGCGTAGTAACTGATGAGCAAATTGTAGCAGCTACTGAGGCTTCCAATGCTCACGGGTTCGTCTCAAGCCTTCCCCAAGGATACAGCACAACAGTTGGGGAGAGAGGGGTGCAATTATCCGGGGGTCAAAAGCAACGAATTGCAATCGCAAGAGCAATACTAAAAGATCCCAGGATACTTCTCTTAGATGAAGCTACAAGTGCCCTAGATGCCGAATCAGAACGCATAGTTCAAGATGCATTGGACCATGTAATGGTAAACAGGTCCACTATTGTTATTGCACACCGTCTTTCAACAATTAAAGATGCAGATCTCATAGCAGTGGTGAAGAATGGAGTAATTGTAGAACAAGGAAAACATGATGATCTGTTCTACAAGCGAAATGGGGTCTATGCATCCCTGGTAAAATTGCATCAGGACTCCCAATAGGTCCATATAATGTAATAGAAAGTGAAACAGATTAGATAAATGTCTTCTAGATTTTTACTAGTCAAATGCCTGGTTTTCATGTACCGACGACAGTGGGATTATGGTGATTAGGAAAGTTTCTCCTCAACCTTCGAAAAAATGAGTTATTTCCCATTTAGTTTTGTGCCTAATGTTTTTATATACATCAATTTATTCTTCTCTACTCTCTTCTTTCTTTCTTTCTCTCTCTTTTTTATTTACATAGATTTTTAGATATTTAATTTTATCTTAATTATTTATTTTGTTCTTTATTATACATATTTATGCACTTATTTCTATTTAAGTCATTTTTCATATAAATTTAGTTATTACTTGTTTTAGAACAAGTCTATAAATATAGGGGTGATCTTGTGGTTGTAAAATTGTCCTTGTTCAATTTAAAATTTAAAATTTAAAATTTAGTTGATCAACTTTCATGAGTTGATTATACGTAAGTTGACAACACACACTTTTGACGTGATTTGATATTATGTGATAGTATTTAAAGACATCTAATACATTCATTTTAATTCTCTCACCTGTAAATACAATCAAGTGACTAGTCATTATAGAGAGCAATTAATAGTGACAAATTTTCATTTGGTGCAATAATAAAAAGTAGGGAATCTACATCTTAGGTGTTCTATTGTTTTTTATATAATTCAATCTTATGTGGGAATACTATCAAGTGGTTTTTAAATACCTCTAGCCTTTATTATCAAAAAAGGTGAATTTTCAAAAGAGGATCCTAAAAATTTATAAGATGAATTTATAGTATAGCTATAGACCCATGGCTGCAAATTAGTCCTAGACCCATTAACTTATCTTCTAATAAGGCAAGGATCCAATAGAAAAATTTGGACAATTAAACTAACAAGGAGACTTTATTTTCAAGGGTTGACAACAAACATATTCTAGGATCATCACCATTTTTAGCATCCATTAACTATCAAGCTAAGTATATTTCTTTTATTTACATTTTTCTATATTCAATTATTTCAAAACTACCAACACCCATCACATTTGTTATTAGTCTAGGTTAATTATGCTTATATGTTAGCCTTTTATTGAATTAGCCTAGACAAAACTTTAAGGAAACCTTATTTTTCTTTTCATTTTGGTGAATTTATCTGATCCTACATATCCCAAACTTTCTTCAAGGGTTTTATATTAGAGTTTTTAGATATGCATTATTGTAAGATTACTTTTTATTTTTAGATATGCCTTTCCTTTTATATTATTGTACCTCATTGCTACATCTCTTCTATTAGTGCTTGTGTGCTTTATTGTGTTATCATTTTCAACCATCTTACTCTACCCTTGGCCACCACATAAGGGTTTAAATATCACACATTGTTAGATCTATTCTAGGACTAAGATTTTGATATAAATATTTTTGATATCATATTTTCTCTCCTCCTATGGTTTTGAGCCCTTGTTGTGTACTCTTGTGAACCTTACATCCTTGGATAAACCTTTGTTTCCATTATATTCTCACAATCCTCTATCCTTAGCATCTATTCACAATTCCCTTAGAATTTTTGACATTTTTATATACATTGTGACATGTGATTATTATATTCTTGATTACCTTATTACATTTTACCATACGAATGGGTTGCATCATCATATAATCTCATCTTATTCATTTATGGACTTGATCATCGCTTACCTTCTTTATTGGATATCTATAGTTCACTCCTCAACTATTCCCATATATTGCCTACTTTTATGGAAAGTGATTATCGCGTGCTTGGTTTTAATTGTAATTTATTGATTGACACTTTTTCATGCGATCCACCAAGTGTGATACATTTATTGTGACATAAACACATGACCAAATTGTACATTCTATTTCTATGGATGATATATCATATGATGAGTGCATGCATCTTTTAGATACACATGAAATTATGACATCTTATGATGGCATCCCTTCTATATGTCATGAGGATTCTATAGATCCACATTCTTTTCACATGCTACCTTCTTTTATACATGATTATCATTATTTTACACCTTATGAGCTTGATTGATACTCAAGATAGATTTTTACATAATGGCATCTCCCACGATGATGACATACTTACTTTATTAGCTTCTCATGTTGATACTCCATTAATTTATCCTACATTAATTGTGATGAGTCTTAGTGATGAGTTATGACATCATGATTATGATAGTTATATAACTGCAATCTTACATGTGAAATCATTTTTTCTTACTAATCATATGAATGTAGATGAAAATATTCTATTTATTTGCGAGTTTAGATTGTATCTAAGTGGTATAGCTTTAGAATGGTTTGATTCATCTTATTTTCTCTACACTTATTTTACTAGTTTGATAAATATTTTTATTGTATTATTTTCTAGGTCTATTCACATGAGGATAGTATGAATTTAGCAATGACCTATAAGATTTATATTTATTTCTTCTAATTATCAATAGGATTTAAACATACACTAAACCTATTATTCATCATAACACACCCTATATTGAGGTTACATTGAAATAAAAGAGAAAACACTTGATATGGTAGATAAGTTCATTACTTAGATATCCTTATTATTGCTCATCATATTTTATGTTTTTTTTTTTTTTTTTCTTGGCATTACATTTCCATGTCCATTGCTAGCATGTGGATGGTATAAAGACACCATTGGTGGTGCACATTGATACAAGTGACTTTGAACATGTTTCATGATATCACCTCTTCATTGTGCTTTATTTTATTTCTATTTGGGCCTTCTTGATTGTTCCATGTATGTTTTGATCCCCCTCACCTTATTTTCCACCACTTTGTGTTACCTTATATTTTTTCCTTCTCAATTACACCCTATTTGTTGTGCTTTTTATATGAGAATGTTCATTGTTTATATTTTTATTCTTGTCTTCCTCACTTAGGGAGTCATATTTGGTCCTTCATTTTCATTTTTTAATTTAAATCATTTCTATGCCTATGCTTAATTTCCCATTGTCTTTTTTTCTATTGGGGTGGGACACTTTCCCTTGCTCATCCTTTTCTTCCATAGCCATTATCCTTTTATTGCATTGCCTCTTTACTTAAATTCTATGATTATAGACATGATCATTTCTTATCCTTTTATCATAATTACCTATTTTCCATTTTATCTCATCTTGTTTTATCATGTTTCTTAGATATTATACATTGATCCTACTAAAATACATTATGCAGATATTGATATTACATTGAATATGCTTATTAGAGACTATATATTGGTCTTACATTAATACATCTTACTTCTTATAACTTAATGCATTGAGCCTATATTGACACATCTTACTCGAGCTAGAGTTAACTTTCCACATCATTTACCATATTTTGCTCCTAGAACCTTATCTTTTGATCCTACATTGTCACATCCTACTTACTTTGGAGAGGCATCATGCCTTCACAAGTGATGACACATTGAGATTACTTTTCCATATCTTTACATGGGGCTTCATCTATCTTCTCCTTTAAATATCCATTGCCACATCCTTATACTCGAGTCATAATTCCTTTCTCTTCATTCCTTAACTGTTCTTATTGCTACTGTAACATCAAAAAAGGGGAACCTTATGTTTAATGTGAAAAACCTAGGATTCAATTGGGACCTTTTCCAGGGTTAGATTAGGATGTAAATCAATAAGGTGTTTAGATTGAATTTCAACCATAAAGGTGAGCCAATCAAACTTGGATTTTCATATTTTTGAGCCTTGGAAATGGATGGGAAATAATTTTCCTTAATTAACCTAATTGAGCTATGTGCCATACTATGAAAATTGCAAGAATTTGACAATGTATAAACTAAAAAGTAGTTTGTAGGAAGATCTGGGAAGTCCAAAACTTTGTGTGCCTATCTTGAAAAGTTGATGTCACTATGCATATGAGGAAAAGGATACCTAGGGGATATAGGTCTTTGTAGGGGCGTCTTGCTCTATTTTTGTAGTCTTCTGATGATAGATTTGAGACTTCTATTTTCACTTGCAAAATTGTTGGAATGCTATCCAACAATTATGTAGGTGAGTTTATGTTAGTTAACAAGGTTTAGGGAGTTGAATGCAACAATCAATAATTTATCTTCAAAATTCCTTCAACCTTCTTTAAACCTAAAACCTACACATTTAAAGAGAGGAAATTTTGGTCATTTAGGGGCTTGCACCTGAATCAAACCCCATGTAAGTGTTTCCACTTCCATAATGTAAATGCCAATGATAAAATGATAATGGATATATGAAGGAATGATGAAATCAAAAAGTGCTACAACTCACCACGCTTAAATGGCTTCCTTGAAGGATTGAAGTCATACAAATCACCTCAAGGTCTTGGATCTTGCTTGCTTGAATGCTTGAATGCTTTGGAGACCTAAAAAAGTTTTAGCCTTCACAAATCAATGATAACATGAACACACATAAACTCACATAGGATTTTACATGATGTTGAATCTCAAATTGCTGCAATAAATCATTAAAAATGTCACTCTTGAGAATAATGCTTGATCATAAGTTCTCCTTGATGCTTGATAATTCTTGTTATATTTCAAATGATGCAATAACTTTATATTTATAAGTATTTATTCAATTTTTTGCAAATTAATTCCCAAAATCCAATAATTGCAATTTGAATTTTGAATGTTAAAATATCAACACCGACATACTAAAAATTAGCTCCTGAAAATTTTGGGGGGGTGTGATCCCACAATAGTGGTTTACAATTTTTGGCCAAATTGGACACTAAAATTATTATTTTTAACTAAATCTTCACATTTGGGCACCTATAGTAGGTAAACTGTGAAGGATTTGAAGATGATGCAAACTAGAGTCTCGTCACATTTTGTCTGTAGATTCTAAAAATATTTTTTTCAAAATTTTTGGAATTAGATTGCACTTCTTTTTCCATCTCCCATGAAAACTAGTTTTAGGAGAAACAACATTTTAAAAGTGACACACACCATATAACACAACTTTTTTTCCATGAAGGATAAAATTCTAATTCTTTTGAATTTAGATTCATAACTCTGATATCTAGTGCTTCCACTTGGTTAGATAGTTTTTATTGAATATTTTTTCTTTAATCAAGTTTTGAAGTTAAACCAATTACAATTTAGACATAGCGCAACCGTATAATGCATAATTTTTTTTGTATATAACAAAATCCTTTTTTTTTGTTGGATCAAGGACTTCAATATTTGGTGCACTCATATTTCTCAATTTTTTTTGATAATATGCTATTTTTCCACATGTATAGAACAAAGACCTTCTTTTTCCATGAAAAACATATGTTTAATAAAACTAAAAAAACAAATACATAATAAAACAAAAACATATTAAAATTATATTTGTTGGATAGCTTGTTCTGAGGACTACTTGATTCCAATTGGGTTTGTGTAGTGCTCATAAAATTAAGAGTGTTTTCAAACCATTTAATTCAGCATTAAAGAGAAATTAAGAGTATTCTAAATTTATTCAAACCATTATAAATAGGTTTCCAAAAAGTCAACATTTCTCATAACACTTCCAAATGAAACAAAGAGAATTTAAATTGCATTTCATATAATAATATCATCAATGTAATGTATCAAAACATAAGTATTTCAATGACTTTCTCATATACATGTATTCAACCTCACTTGGAGGAATCAATCCTTCTAATAGAAACATCTTTTCTATGCTAAGTTATAAAACTTTAACCTCTCAAAATCAATGTTACATTAAATACTTTCAAAACATACTTCCATTTCAAGTTTCAACAAGAATGTCAAAATGCATGTACATTTACAATGGGCTTCACAAGCCAAATCTGAATGATACATAAGTACATCAATAGCAAATAATCTTGGAACCACCAACCACCGTGACACCTTGGTCTTCTTGCGAGCTGGGGCCAAGAATGTGATTCAGGCGCCTTTTCCGCCCAACCACGAATTCCATGACTTCCCCGGGTCCCTTCCTAACTCGAAGGAATCCCTGGCCCTACATAAAGGAGCCTAGCAACCCGAAATGGTAAAACAGGAGGGAACTCTCGGTGCGTGCCTGATGCCTATATGTATTTCTAACATGAAATAAACACATTTCTTGCAACAGGAGGTGGCAGAGACTCAAATAAATTTCTAGGCTTTTAAAACAAACAACCCATCTATTTCAATGGTACAGTGCTTGGCCAAGCAAAATAATACAAGTAAATGGTAGATTAGAAAAGGTAATACTACCGTCTCTGTTTGCCCACCTTCGGCACCCTGTCCCAGAAGTTACCATAGTGAAGTATAAATACTAAAGCAAAAACTTTATACATTTTCATACATGTTTTCAATAATTAATTCTTCAAAGAATTTCAAATGCGAATTTCAGAACATCCCTTGTAATTCAATTGTAAGATATCATTTATTCTTTGAAAAGCAACCCTTTTGATTTGGATAAAGGCTTTGTTTTAAAGAAGAACATGTATATATTGATACTTTTCAGTGTACTAATAGAAAGAAAGAACAGTGTTTTCTGTTTTCGGCATGCATTTCTTTTTCTTTCCAAGCTCAAGCTGACAGACAGTTTAATTCCCAAATTCAATGCAAGTTACAAAATAATAATAATATACTGATACAGTGCAATTTATTCAGTAATTCTAAGGTTTGAAAGATAGACTTTCATTCAGATTTTTGTGTTGTATTCCTTTACTCAGGATTGTACTGCTTTAAAGTAATCAGAATGGTGTCTCAAAAACATTTATGTTTCTTGTTTCAGGTTTAACAAATCTGAGAAGTTCATGCTACTTTATGGAAATGAGTTTAAAAGAGTTCATACTATTTTCTATTCTGGAAATGAGTTAAACAGAGTTCATACTATTTTCTGTTCTGGAAATGAGTTAAACAGAGTTCATACTATTTTCTGTTCTAGAAATGAGTTAAACAGAGTTCATACTAATTTAAACATAGTTCATACTATTTTTTGTTCTGGAAATGAATTAAACAGAGTTCATACTATTTTCTGTTCTGGAAATGAATTAAACAGAGTTTATACTATTTTCTGTTCTGGAAATGAATTAAACAGAGTTCATACTATTTTCTGTTCTGGAAATGAATTAAACAAAGTTCATACTATTTTCTGTTCTGGAAATGAATTAAACAGAGTTCATACTATTTTCTGGCACATATGTGCATGGATAACTATATATATATGTATACATATTATATATAGATATATATATATATATATATATATAGATATATATATATAGATATATATATATATATATATATATATATATATATATATATATATATATATATATATATATATATATGTATGTGTAAAATTCATGTATAGCTGTGTATACTTTGAAGTAAGAAATTCTGGTTTTCAAAATCTGATTGAAGAATTCACTGGTCGTGCACACAGAACAGGATATTTTTCCATGGTTTCCTTACTAGCATTGAGCGACTAAAGGGCTCAGGGGAAGCCCTTGCCCCTCCCATGGGGAGGGGGCGGGCTGTGAGGGGCTCGCGCCCTCTCCACAGGCCGCGGCCTGTGGAGGGCGCGAGCCTCCCACAGTCCACGACCTTCCCATGGGGAGGGCAAGGGAATTAATCCCTTAACAATTTCAAAACTCAAAAAAAAGAAAGACATTTGCCCAGTATAAACTGCATTTGGATTTATCTCAAGACATTTTGATAGAATTTTTAAACAAACCAGATATGGAGACATATAATTGTAATTACACTTGAGAAAAATGCAGACTTGCCACAAAATGAAAACCCTAACTCTGAAGAAGGAATGTGTATTCTATAATTGCAACACAGAGTAGTAAGCTGATACCCAGATTTCAAAACGAATTTGGAAAAATTTCACAGATGTTTGCACTCTAAACAGAGGATAAAACATGTCCTACTGCAGTTTTTTTACAATAAAATTAAAAGAAGGCATAGCAATGAAGAGAACCTGGCACAATTTGCTTCCAATGCAGTTGTTCCACAATACCTTCTTCGCCTCTGATCTAGAGCTCTTCGATATATCCCCCCATTCAAAATTCTCTTTTCTTTCTTAAAGCCCTCTTCCTCTTTTTCGAGGATCATGCATAAAATTTCCAGATGACAGCAGTTTCCAAGGATTGCCACATGCCCAGTGAATTGTTGGTTTTGAGACAGAATTTCCAGAGCCCAATGTTCTCTCGGGCTGTTCATTCTTCAATATTTTTTTTTTTGGAAAATTTATATACAAAACTGAATTATATCCTTATTTTATGCTAACTCTAAGTTTTTTATTTATGAAACCACAATATTCTATTTTATTTATCTTATTTTATTTTTAATCATATTTCTTTTAAAATAGAATCCTTTTCCCTTTTTGTTGCTCAAATAAAATAAAATAAGCCATATTATTTCACAATTTAATTAAACCATAATTTTAAATTTGCTATGCTAATCATTTTCACGCAATCACATTGTAAAAACGAACATGACCTAATGTAGCTACATGATTTAAGTGGTGTGTGCATAACCGAGAGTTTCTCCTCTTTTACCCTGTCGAGAAGCTAACCTCCTTTTCCTCAATCACACTCTTGGCCTTCGATCTCCTTGGCCTTCAATCTCCTGCCACTCAAATGCACTCAGGCATGCAAAACAAAAGTGTATTAGTAATCATTGTAGAAACAATAATTAAATCAACATTTCTATTTTATATGAATGCATTCATAATTCTTGAAAGAAAACAATTATATTAAAGCATTGCTCTTAACACATATCATACTTCGTATATTAAATCTCATAAGGTCATGGTCAAACATTATCTAAATAAGTCATGGTCAAAATAAGTCAATGGTCAAAATAAGTCATGATCAAAATAAGTCAATGGTCAAAATAAGTCATGATCAAAATAAGTCAATGGTCAAAGTAAGTCAATGTATGAGACGTGACATCCTTCCCCCCTTGAGAAGAGACATCGTCTCGATGTCTAAAAGCAAATCCACACAATAGAGTTTGAAGTATCAATGTATCATAGTCACAATATGCATAAAAAGAAAAGTAAGCTATAACCTCAAATGAGGAAAAGATCTGTTAATGTCATCTGTATTTTCCTAGGTGGTATTATGATTTATCCATCGAATATTTGTCCCACTGGACCCTGTACTCCACAATATCATGGTTCCACAACTTAAAGTTGTGCCTCCCAGAATCCTGGTGGGCTCCGCTAGCACCACCCCTGAATCCTGCTAAGTGTACCAGTCATGCACACCACACATATGGTATTACTTCCATCCAATTATATATCCAAGTAACAAATAGCTCTTGCACCAGAGCTTACAAGAATAACATCACATCTTTCGAGCTTAAGAATTTATTCACTCTCATTAGTATAAGTATAGAGAACATTTCTCATTCAAGCATAAGTATCAGTGTAGTTAAGGAAACAATTTTCTATGCTATGAGTACAAACACCCATACAGAAGTGTCATTGCACAAAGCATGAGAAGTGCATTATTGCACAAGCACCCTTCTCATATCATACACATGTAAGTACCTTAACTAAAAGAGAAACAATCAGGCATACAAGATCCACCCTATCAATCATTCATACCTTGTCTGCAATACAAAACTTATCTAAACATCCTTACCATTGAAGGCCCCTTAAGGCATCTCAACTTTTTGTTCTTCAAAGATCTCGTGGATTCTACAAGACCCATATCCTCAATCATCAACTTTCGCAAAGTCTAGTACCATAATGAACATTCTTTCCTTTAAACATCCCTTCTTAGGTTTCCTGCCTTCGAGAAGGCTCAACCAAGATTATCTATTATTATCCAATTTATTTACTTCACCTATATAAATTACAAATAGAAAAACAATTGCAAAGGTGCTCCAACGAGGTCCAATCCAACCATCATACACACCGACTATTATGAGACTAGGACATTTGCAATCCATTCCTTTGACAATTTCTGATTTTTGAACTTTCTCTTCTTATATATTTAGTGCCCTTCATCTTACTTGAATTATACTTCATTTATTTCATCTTTTACATCTTACTTATTATTTATTCCTTAATCAATCCTTATTTTACTTCCATTACCAACTATTGGTTTCTTCTAGTTTAGAATACCTTTCTGTAACTTCCTTATCCATTTTTAGTTCTACAACACTTTTATTATCCCCCCCCTTTTTTTTTTTAAATAATACATTCTATATATCAAACTTCAATCTTACCTTTTTCTTCTCATTCCACGCTATTCTTCTTGTCTCAAGGGTTTCTCCTTTCTTTCAATTTCCAGTACTATTATATTGTCATTTTAGTCTTTCATTTTTCCATTCAAACTTTATGTTACCACAACATCTTAAATTTTATCAATTAATACATAGCTATAAGGAATTTCCATTCCTATGCCCTTATCCATCCTAAAATATCTTCTTATGATCTAACAATACATGTTGCCAAAGTGTTTCTTTGCTCTACCCTTTCACCACCTGCAACACCTCCCTACTTTCCATTTGTGTTCCATTTCATCCACCCTAATTGAAACTTACTACACAACCACTTTGCTTCCTCAACTAACATCCTCCTACCACTACCTATTATATCATCATACCAAAACAAGTTTTTCTCAAAACTCAAGGGATATACTTAGGAATCAATTCCATAAAGCATGTTTTCAAATTTCCTTTGTACTATCTAGACGCAGTGTCCTCTCATATAGTAATACCAACAAGATATACAAAAATAATAGGCCCGTAGCAACACCAGTGTTCAAAACTTTCTTATTATTTCAAAATTAAATACTTGTATCAGACAGCGTATTAAGGAATTCAATCTATCGTAATTCTATCAACATACATACCAGGAACTGAAGCACTCTCTGTATTATACCCCCTCATACAATCTATCAGAGGTCCATCATGGACATGATAGAGCACATAACATGAAACTTGACCATCAATTTAAAACATTCAAGCTTAGCCACCATTTAGAAAAATTAAATCAAATCCAAGGAAAAGAAAAGTCGATTTCAACAATAAGGCATAAAATGTGCACCATTTCAACAATAATTCACACATGACCATAATGGTCGCAAGATAAATAAGTATCGAAAATTCGATGGCCATACTTACTTATGCACATAAATAAAAATTCAACTTTGGCCTATACGCCATTCAATAAATTGAACAAAAATAATAAAATAAATAAGTAAATAAATAAATAAGATATCAAATTTTTCAAGTTACATAACATATGAACTGGGTGACTAACTCTAGTCACCAGAGAGGGAGTACAATACCCAACCATACTTAGGTTTCAAAATCCGAAGTAAGTAAGAGAGCACATTCAATTATAGAGTGCAGTGAGTCATCTAAGACCCAGTCACACAAAACAAGAGATCCATTCTACTTCATCATCCAGCATCGTTGAAGATGCCATACAACAAAAATTGCATTCCTTTCAAGGGAACTTCAATCGCCACGTAATGACACACATGGTCAAACACTAGCGAACATCCACAACCCAAAGTATCCAAATGCTTCATTCACAATGAAAAGCAATTACCAATTCCCACTTTATAGATATACACCATTCATATGGATAACGCATTACTACAACATTCACACATTAATTACCTGAAGTTCTCATTCACACAAATAAATATGCCAAAACACACACACACGGGATATGAAAACAAAAATTATTCAAGTGCGTCACTCACACAAGGTAAGTATACCGTCTCTAACATAATATGAAGAACAAGCTTGAGCGCTTTACTTGCACTAACCATAGATAATCATAAGTGCATTACTCGCACATTATACATGTATATATATGCAAAGTGCCTAACTCACACGATGCATTACTCTCACATTGTTCATGTATATATGCAAAGTGCCTACTCACACGATGCATTACTCACACCAAATATAAATCAAACAGGAGTGCATTACTCGCACAATATGTGCAAAGTGCATATTCGTAAATATATCATTTATATAAATCCAGCATATAGGACTTATAAGGTCTCACAAGATCAAAACTCATGCCCTGTCAATAAGGCTAACAATGATAACTTATCTGAACAAAATTTTTCTCCTAGGACCATATCGAAGACTCCTAAGGAGGCTTAACTTGCATTTACTAAAGATCACAAGGATCAT
>VDFB02138356.1:0-15491 GCA_007258455.2 Sequoia sempervirens
TATAACTTTCAAACGGTATCATATTTTTTGAATCCAAAATGTGCATCACATTCTATGCTTTGCATACTATAGGATTAATTTTTTTTTTGAATTTTATGAAGTTTTGACCAAGTTAAGGTGGTCACACATACGAGTTTTTATATTTTTTAAAATTTGTAATAAAAGAATTCATAATTAATTATTTACTTGGAAAACAATTACAAAAAAATATGCGTCACATCCGGACATGAGTCCTCTACTTATGTCTAAAATCTTATAAAAAAATATTATCATTTTATTGTGGTTAGGGTGGTTAGACAGACACCTACTTCTTATTTTTCCCCTGAAATTTAAGTACTACTGCATTGAAATTTTAATTTTTCACCAAATAGACTTTTAAAAAATAAAATAATCTTAGTAGTTTAGAAACTACATTCAATTTTCCATAGATTCTATTCTTACATATTTTTGAAATAATATAGATAACTTATTCAAATTTTTATGTCAAGTTGCCTAACTCTGATTTTTCTGAATTTTCATTGCCACTTAAGGGCCTATTTTTTCCATGATAATCTTGCACATACCTGGCTAGCTTCTCTTTATTTGACTTACGTCCTCTCTGGATGACAAACTTGATTCTGTGGGTCTTCCTATCCGCTTCCATTTGCTCAATTCCTCTTTCATCCAAAATTCCTTCCTGAATTTCCTCATAACTTTCATCCCGGTTTGACTTAGCGTCCATACTTCCCTGTTCCCGAGTATCATCACCTTTCACTTCTTCCATCTTTTCAGGGATCGAGTCCCCCTCATCAACAACCTCAAGCTCCTCCTTATCTGATTCCATTTGACTCACCACCTCCCCCACCTCTACCAAGTTGCCCCCCTAAAACTCTGATAAATAGGGAACGCCATCTATGAGTGGCTCCTCCCAGTAGGGAATGGGAGCTTCATCTATTATGCTCTTTTGATCCTGCACGGTGTCAAATTGGCACTCCTTTGTTTGCAAATCCAACATAGGACTGGTTTCCTTCCCAACTTCCCTAATTTCTATACCCAAAGGCTAATGTTGTCTACTAGTTCTTTTTCCATATCTATAAGTGGTAATCTCATCGTAGAGCCATACTTGTTTCCTACCGCTACAACCTGCTCCTCCTTATACATATTGATTCCATTAATTATGATCTGGGCTGAGCATTTCTCCCTACCATGATCCACCAATTTGCAATTAGGGCATAGTCTCAAGTTATCCTCCCTCACCGCTTCCTGTCTCTAGACGCCAACTTTCAATTCTATTTCTATTTTTGATGGTAACCCTATTCTCTACGAAGATGCTATGCAAAGCCTGAAGTAGGTACCCCTCGCTATATCCTCCTGTACTTTGTCAAGGTATTTAAACTTCCCAAGCTGCCTCCCTATTTCCTTGAGAGTATCTTAAACCCAGTATTTCGATTGGAGATTGTATAGCCGAATCCAAATTAAATTTTCTTCTATTTCCACCTTCCCTAGATCAAAATTAGGACTCCAGTCGAAAATGTTCATTTGTGAGCCCTCCATAAAATAGGGCCCTGACTTTATGGCCTTGTTTTTAGCTCCTTGTGTAGGGAAGGTAACAAAATAAAAGTTGTTTCTTTGAGCCTTCACAACAACCTTATTACCCCAAATTTTTGTGCTCCATTTTTTAACATCTTCTCGGGTCCTCTGGTGCTCCTCGCCCCATTTCATAAACAATCCTATGTCTTAGAGTAAGACCCTAGTTTGTTTGACTGTATCATCCTTAAAAGAAATTGATGACTTCAAATTACTTGGGTATATGTCGTTTCTTGCACAACCTTCCCTTGAAGTGCTTGCTTCTTGCACCAACTTGCCTTTGCCCTTGTCAACACCCATAGGCTTTGTTTGCCCCATTGCCTCCATATCCAACTGATGCCACTGCTTATCATTATCCAAAGTCGGATTCGACTTTTTCCCGAACCACTCATTCGCCCTTTGCCGATTCATATTTCGCTTCCCATGGTATCCATCATCGATCCTTCTCCCCCAATTATGGCTTGCATAAGTCAGTTTGTATGGCCGAATCCAAGGTGGAACCATTCTTCCTTTCTTCCTTGTTTGATATGATCTCTGATTTGCTTCTGAACTTGCCCTAGCCCTCTAATCTTGTCTGTATCTTTTTTCCGCCTGTTTCTCGATATAATGGGGGTGGCATTTATCAACCCATTCCCCATTCTCCATTATCCATTGCGGCCTGTGATTTTCGATCTGTGCTCCCTTCCCAACATCCCCATATGCACACCATCCCTAATTGATCTTATCCCTAAAGGTCTCCATTGGTTCCACGTGCTCCAACTCGCTGCTCCATCTGTCCTTGCTTTGGATCCAACGATCTTCCTGCCTCGCCCGCTGACCATAGCCTCTCGCCTTCTGTCCTTCCTGCCTCGCTCGCTAACTGTAGCCTCGCCTTCTGCCCTTCGCTCTTCTGCTTTTTTTCGCTACCCATTTTTTTTTATAATATTAATCATAAATTTATTTATTATTCCAAATTAAATTATATTTATTTTCATTTCATACAAAATAAAACATAAATTTAACTTAATATAAATTTCACTATCACACTTCTAAGCAAATAATTTAAATAATAAAATACAAACGTACACATAAAATAAAAATACATATTACTAATATAAATAATTTTAAAAATCCATATGCTTCATTAAGATATTTCGGTATTTATTTAGATATATTATTGAATAAGATAACTAAGGGTATGGTCCCATGGAGGGGGGCTTCCTAAAAAATTTCAGCGTGCTTTAAGATTTTTTAGGAATATTTTAAAGATGGTGGTCCCATGAATTCAATTTTGCAATTCAGCTTAAAAGTTTGAGCTCCAAAATTCAAGGGACGAAGTGGAGTAATTTGATAAAAATTAATAAACAAATAAAAATTCTCTCATTTTTTAGTTTTTTTTAGGAATTTAAAATTCAAAGTGATAGACAAGTGGCAGAAAAAATTCCTAAAAAATTCCTAAGCTGTAGGGGCAATTTCTAGCCCCACCTTAATTTCACCCACTGAAATTTGCAGTCCTAAAAGGTAGGGGCTGCTATTTTTCAGGAGGAGATTCCAATTAATCCTGTAGCATAATTTTGTTTGCTCCATGAGACCGCTTGATCCATGAAAATAGAAGCCCAAGCCACCCCATGGGACCATACAGTAAGCTAATTTATAATTTATTTTTTATTATATAAAATATACATTATATATTAATTATGCTAATATATACTTAACTACCTACGTAGGATGAAGGATGCCGTAATGTTCAAACGGAAATGTCTTGGCCGTAATTTTCACTTTAATAAACATACTCTAAAACCCTCGTCGAAACCTTGTTTTTAGGCTGCAGCTCGCCAAATTGGAGAAGTGAAAGGCCAATACCAGCGAGGAAGAGTTTGGAGGGGAACCAATAGCAGCGGAATTGTTTTTGTTTCCGTTTGTTTGCTGCAGGGTTAAGCAAAATAGCCAGCGCCATGTTTTGAGGGTCCGGCCTCTCTCAGTTCTTCCACACTCCTCCTCAACGCCAACAGCGCCCTCAAATCATCGCCTACGCCATCTTTTTCTCTTCCCGCTGCTGCTATCAGCGTCTTTATCAGAGTATAATCAGAACATAGAGGATTGATTGACGGGTGGGTGTATTGCGTAGGCTCACAGGACTCGAAAGTCATATTGCTAATGGAGAACACTGTGTGCAATGCTTGTGGATGCATTGGAATGTGCAGGGGAGGAGATGGGTTCTATTACTGTCAAGGATGTGCAACACAATCTCAAGACCTCGTGGAGCAGGCAATAGGGGATGATGAGATGGTCTATCAAGGCATTTACAATACTGCTTTTCGAAGAAAGTTACATGCCCCAGTTGAGTCCCAGACTGATATTGATATGCAAGCACAAGTTGATGTTCTCACACAAATGCAGAAAGTTAATAGGACTACTGTTCAGAGTTATGCACAGCTGGCTGGTGGAAGTGACTCAGATGATGATGACATGCTGCGGGACTTTGGATCCCAAAGTAGTTTAGCTACGATAGATCCTGAAACTTTAGCTTGTCAGATAAGAGAAAAGTATTTGGATGGTATGCAAATAATGATTCAAATGCAATGTGAGACCTTAGTGAAGGAATTTGGAGTGAGCCCTTTGATTTGTGGGGTAGCTGGTCCGATTTGGTTGCATTTTGTCGCATCGACTCATGTTCTAGAAGGAGGATGGGCCGATGAATCACTCGATGCTGCAGATGCCCTACATGAAGATCGCAACGGGAGGAACGATAGTAAGATGAAAAATTGTTGTTTATTTGTCTGTAATCTGCAAGATTATTTTGAATGAACATTTAAATAAGAGCTAACATGTTTGGATTCGAACATCAAACAGAAATTCGTTTTTGATTACACACCCGTGACCTGACCCTCTATGGAATATCAGATGAACTAGATAATAACATGCTTAAACCATAACTTGCAAAACACATAGCTACCTTTTTGAATGTATCGCTTTGTTGCATAGCAACCCCTGTTTTTTTCGTATTTACAATTCTTTCGGCAGATTGTCTGAAATATTCTTAATTGTCCTTACTAGAATACTTTTCTTCCTATCAGGAAAAGGTAGGAATCTGCCAAAGTAATCGTTTTACCCATTTCTCATATATCCTTGCAAAGAATGAGTTTCCAGTTTGCTTGCTTTTCCTCAGAATTCCACCCATGCTTACCAAGTGCGCTCTCTGTTTTTCAATCCCCCTAAAAGTATGATGCACTTCATGGAATAAAACTTTTTTTTTCTTTGCATTTTTCAGTCGCTTTGGTTTCTTTAATGGTTCTATTTTAAGGTAGCCAGAGCCGTAAAAACTAAATATATTTTTTAAACCATGTTGAAATTTTACAATTGCTTTTGCAGATTTTGATTTTAAAACTCCATACCAGAAGAACAAGAAATTCATTGCAGAGCCTCGTTCTATATTGTATAGGAAAAAGGCACAGATTGTGTGGCAAAGGTCTTTGAAGGATCGGATTCCGCTGACCATTTCCTTAGCTATTTCATTCTTGGCCTGTCATATTGCTAGAGAAGCAGTTCTGCCTACAGACATGATTAAATGGGTATTGGAGGGGAAGCTTCCTTATTTGGCTGCTTTTGTGGACATTGAAAAAATTTTGAGCTCAGTGTCAAGTGAATGGCCATTGAGTGCAAAGTTTTTGCTGAGGCCAAGCCGAGTGCTTTCAGCACGACAATTAGAGTTGACATCGGGATGCCTTGCAAAACGTATTGGTCTACTGCTTCCTCCTGTAAATTTTCATTCAATTTCGCGTCGTTTCCTCAAACAATTAGGTTTACCAGAGGATAAGCTTTTCCCTGCTTTATCTGACATGTATGATTGGTCATTGCCTCCTGGTTTATGGCTGTCAGCTGATGTTGCTGACATCCCAACTCGCGTTTATGTAATGGGTATGTTGGTTGTTGTTACAAGGATACTATATAATATTCATGGTCAAGGTTACTTTGAAAACAGTGTAATGGCCAGTGCTGCATTTGATTCTGGCTCATCTAACAAAACCTGTAATCAAGAATTCTCAACGGATCAGTACAGAACATCATACAGATCAGCTAGGTCTTGCCTGAACGATGTCAATAATAAAAAAAATTGTCTTCCTGTACATCCGAGTGTGGACCAACTGGGAGATACTCTTATGAGTTTAACTGGGAGTATGTCACATCTTCAGGATCAAGAGCTAGATGCCACAGTTATGTTGCAGAATCTTGAAACTTGGCACCAAGATAATACTGATCGGTTTGGTAAGTGATTTATAGTTTTGTTTCTTGATCACTTTTGCCATTCCTATTTGGCACAACTCAATTTTCATCTGAGCATTGCTTTATTCGTTCTAGTTTTTGCTTATATCTGTGTGTTTTTCTGAACTACCACCAAAAGGAGCTTGGTTATTAATCTAAATTTTTATGTCTAGTTTCTACCTTTTACCAACAGCCAAAATTTTAGTTAAGCTATTCTTCTATAAATATAAGCATACAATTATACCACATTCATTAAAATTGTTGATGCTGGTGGTAGACCTAGAAAAAAAATTATTTACTTTGTCATGCCCTCGCCCTGAAGACATGGCCCTCACCAAAACACAGCACCTTAAAACTAAGCCTGGACAAAGGAAATAAGGGACAGCGATACATATTAATTGGCAGCAATTCCTAAACAAGACCAGCGATACTTATTAACTAGCAATCGCACCTTGGTGTGCAATGGGTATGCCGAAGAGGTGTGAAAGGTCAAATTGAAATAAAAGTCTTATTTTTGGGTACACTTTTGCAATAAAGGTCTCATTGGATAAGTGATGTGCATCCAATTGCAAGGATCCAAAGACAATTGAAATAAAACCTTTAACCAGAAAAAAATCAAGCTCCTTTATCATAAATATCTACATGCATGGGTCAATTTTTTTGGCATTGTTATTTTGTCATTATAACTTTCCCTTGTTAGGTCAGTCATTATTGATACGCAGTTTAAATGTTTGGTAATTTTGATTAATTTAGCTGTCAAATGTTATGTCGTCAGAAACACTACCCAATAGGAGTTCAAATAAAGAGGTGGAAATTATTCACAACACACAACACACCAACATGTGACAAAAATCTCTCATGCGGTGAATTTCTAAAAGGAGACTATTTGAGTTGATGTGTACCTTGAAAAAAATAAGAAACAGGGACAAGGCAATGTCTAACCATAGAAAATGTATTTACCTTTTTTTCTCATAAATGGCCATACCCTGTTCCAAATCTCCCATTTTTGCACACGAAGGTAGAATTATGTAACATGCCCAATGTTCTACATAGTAACTTTCCTAGATTTTAACCTCAAGTAAATAGAATAAGCATCTAACTTTTATGAGCAATTAAATTTTTCTTTTCATAACCATAAAGAAAGCATGCACATTTGAAATAAAAGCATGTACATTTGAAATAATATCTTTTCCAAACTTTTCCATTGCATTATATCAAAGTATTATAACTTTCCAAAGTATTGATTACATAAAACATGATAACATGATATCATTTCACTTTTACAATTTTTCCATCATAATAGATGCAAAATACGTAATCAAGGCTCTGTGGAGCTTACTGGCAAAAGAAGTACAAATAATCTTGGAAAATCCTCCATTCAAATCTTGGTCACCAAAGGAGAAGCATCACTCAAGTGCTTTTCTGCCAAGCTTGGACTAACTGCGGTCCCTTGCACAACTATCAAATTGATAGATGGCCCTACCCTTCGACGAAAAGATTGGTTTGGTAACCTCATAATAAATATTGACCTTTTCTGAGCTTTGTGTTGTTGTCCTACATATCTAGATCTATCACACAGTGGCTACAACCTACTTATATGACATACCTCAACCTAGCATGTAAACTTGGATCACAGTGACTGACAGTGTAAACATTGGCAACTTACATGACTTTGGCCAAAGTATTTCATTCCCTCATAACAAGTGGACGTCATATATTTCACTCACCTTCTTAGCTCGATTTATATTGACTATTCAAAATCTATGCATAGGCTATCCCCTTCATTGGATTATCCTAACCCCAGGAATAACCTATTACCTCTATGTTTAACTATCTCATCTACTAAGTAAAACATAGTACTCTAAGACTTAGCTAGTTTAAACAATTAGCTTTGAAAGCTATATCTCCAATATAGTATTTATTCCCTCTATATCTACCTATTCCTTAATATAGAATATGTACAAACACTTCAAACAAGATAGATCTTAGCACAAGGTGCAACAAGCAATCTTTTCATTTCCCATAAGATTAAAATAATCTTTCCCAATAAATAGATGATATAATCCTCTAATTCAAACAATCAATGACACACAATCATTTCAAACATTAAAGAATAAGAGAGAAGAAATTAGCATGCCTGTTTATGCAATGCTCCAATTGATCAAATTGGATTCCTTTCTCAGCCTTCCCTCAATTCAGAATGCAATTCCCCAAATAAACCTTCTCACAACTCTCAAGTTCTTCTCACAACTCACAATCTCACTCAACTCAGAAATGCAAATTACAATTATTCAAAAGAGCACAGCATGAATGTAGAAGATATGCGTCCCTTTTGTGGTTGAGAACACCTTTATTTATACACTGGAATCAGCAACTAAAGGCTAGAAACAGAGCATTAAGAATGACACTTCTCAGCTTAAGAGATTCGACTCAGCAATCAAAAGAAGAGGTGGCAACTAAATTCGTTGCACGACAAACACATATGCAGCCAAAGAGAATGAGTCGATGCTATAATAGACAACAAAAATGATGATCAGAAATGCAAGCAATTACCTCCAACAAGTCGACTTACTTGGCACAGCTGAGTGCTTGACTTTTTTTGCATTTTACAGAATGCTTCACATTTTGGAAATTCATAATGATAAATAGACTTCTATTTGATTCATGCTTTTGTCAGTTTGCGCCACATTTTATCATTCACGTCATATTGTGTTGGTTGATGTTCATTGTTTGACTTGGTTGACACTCATTTTCTGCATGATCACTTACTATTGTTTTGACAAAGTCTTGGCAGCCAAGTTAATACGACGTTAAACATTGCTAACTAAGTGCTTATTTATAGCACTGTGGATATTTCACATTAAGCACTTTAAATGTTTAAAGCAGCACTTAATAATATATACGCGCTGCTTTTACAATGCTAAATCCTTTGTTACCTTCTTGTGTGCATTACTTAGCATAGACTATACTGTAAATGCTATGCGCTGATTAAGTAATCTAGTGCTATCATTATCAAATATACATAATGACTATATATATATATATATATGTATGTATATACGTTTATATATATATATATCTCGATTCACAGGTTTATATAACACATTATTCAATAATCGAATACACATTCACATATCAATGTAGGCGTGTGTATATATGTATATATATCTACATGTGTGTATATATATATATATAGATAACATATTAGTATGGATGTATCCTTTTTGTCAATGCATACTCGCAGGTTAATATGTATATATATATGTATGTATGTATGTATGTATGTATGTATGTATGTATATACTATATATATTCATATATATCACACCTTATATTTAAGCACATAGACTTAGTCATATCGATCGTCATATATATATATGTCTTTTTGTTCGATATGTATGTATGTATGTATGTATATTCTTATATACTATATATATTCAATATATTCATATATATCACACCTTATATTTAAGCACATATACTTAGTCATATCGATCGTCATATATATATATATATATGTCTTTTTGTTCGAATGACATTCCCATACATATGGGTAATCCGTACATGAGCATGTGTAGATATGTCTATCTACGTATTCTTATGCATGTATTTACTCATGTGTATGAGTTTTTCGTTGACACGCATATACATATTATGCATATATACTCCGTCGATCAAATTTAAACACACAAAGAAGAACTTTCATAAATCAAAGAGACTCAACACTTAGACTCCTAAGCAAAAACATTTACAAATATAAATGCAAGCACGACTAAAGATAACTTACTATTTCCCAAATTTTATCTCGACTTGACCAAACTAGAAGTGTGTGTGTGTGTGAAAGCTTAGTTTAGGTCTTTTATCAAAGGTTATTAGACCAAGTTCTTCTCCCTAAGTGATACTTCCCCTCTCTTTAGGAGGCTTGATTTAATTCCTGCTTCCAACTTACACTTTGCAATGGTATTTAGCTGAAAACAATACATCCATTTGCATCATATATTTTCACAATCAGAATCATTTCATAACATTAAATTGAATCAACATTTGTTCTTCATATTTCCAAAACACATAAAGCACATATACACTCATTTCAAGCATTTTCACCCAACTAGGTAAAAGTAAATAAGTAGTAACACAACGGGGTGTAATAAATGCTGACAAAATTTATGAGATTTGGATTTACACCTGTGAACTGCATTTTCCTGGAAGTTGGTAGATTTTTTTTAACAAATTCATATTTTGCAATTATGGCAGGTAATGCATGAGGCAACATTTGTTTAAGGTATTCTGTCAAACATTTTAACTCCCTAATTCTTTTCAAAATGGAGACATCGCTGATTTGATAGAAGTTGATGGGAAGAAGCCAGGGCAACCACTAAACCAGTACGTAGAAGAAATTTTCAGATTTAACAAGGATCTCATGGGTCCTGTCGCTATAGTGCTTGTGATCTTTACTGTGTTCTTTGCATTTATGTTTGGGTTTTGTATCAAAATGTTCTTGGCAGCAACTGTGCCCCTTAAATATTCTTTTTGCAAGCATCTTGATCTGAGTTGCAAAATTCAAGTGTCCAAACTAAATCCTCTAACCTCAGCAAAAGATCTAGAAAAGCAAATCTGTGATCTATAGCCTGATACAGCAGAAATAAAAACAATATTAATGTCTTAAGTTACAGTATGATTCAAGAGAGATGCAAACTTTTACAATTACAGTTAATGGCCTGTTCGTTCACCGTTGTGGCAGAGTGGAGGTTGTTGCAGCTTTCATCAATTATCTGTTTGAATATGGTAGTTTCAATAATGAAGTAATTAATTTACTTATGATCTTCATATTACAGTTTAGAAGAACTATGATGTTGTCACGAAGTTTACAAAACATAATATCCTCTATATTTTTTCCTTCTGTTTTAGTTATCATATAAAAAATTGACTTAAGGGCAAGGAATCATTAAAAGTACGTAATATTCTTTACTAAGAAAATCCTAACAACCAGATGTTATAAAATATAGAATTTACTTTTTTGAGTGGTAAATAAACAATCATAATATGCTTTCATATGCTTCTTATGATAATAATTTTCCATAGCATGTAAATCAGAACCATGATTGTAAAGCATTAATTTACTTGAAAATCATAATCATAAGTCATAACTATTACTTTCAAAACAAATATTTGCAGGATCATAAACAATTGGGAATTATTTATTCATTTTCGTTTTCATTGCAATGGCAAGAAAATATACACAACTATTACATAATGATATAGTTTTATTTTGTTCGTGATGCTATTGCAATAATGATATAGTTTGTTTTTGTTCGTGATTGCTATTTGTATTCATTTACATTTTGAAGAGATTTAAGGCATGCTAGAAAATTAATCTAAAGGGGCAATGAAAACATGAAAGATTCTATAATATTTATTTTCCCTTCTATTCAATAACACAAAATGATCATTTTGCCTCTGGAATCTCAGAATAGACACTATAAAGTTAGCAAATAATTCCACTTTATCAATTCAAAAGTAGTAATCAAATAATGGATATCCTATAGCTGGTGCATCATTAATTCCATCACTCACCATGACAGTCATGCCCTTCTGCTTTAGCTCTCCAATAAATCTCAGCTTGTCTTCTGGGAGTAATTGGGCATGAACTTTAATTTCTCCTACTTGCACACCATTACTAGGGCTCGATAGGATTGCCTACTCAAATGAGCCATTCAAGGCATGTACCTCTTTTTCAACTTATACAAGAGATGAGCGATTTCGTATTATATAGAATAATACTTATCCATAACCATAATCAACCTACCAAAAACCTCATACAACCCTATCTAGACTTGTGCCCTTTCTATCCTATCTTGCCATGAGAGTGAAGGGGCCATAGAGCTCAAAACAATAACCTTGATGGTAGAAGCCATTTTCTTTTTCATGAAGGTTGGGGATCCTCCTTCTGAATCCCATCTGCAATAATGTCAAGGCCATAAATCGCAGCAGCTCGAGCACTTGCAACAACCCTTGTGTCTCAGAGATTATGAGCAGCTATGAACTATGGATTCATGTAAACTAAAACAAAATTAGAACATAAACTAATTGACAGATTCTTTAAGCAAACTATGCAGGGGTATTTTGTTTAATTCTTTGTTTAGATTTCCAAAACAGATGAACATATCACACTGTAGTTTTGAAGACCAAAAACCAAAATTTTAAAAGCTTGCAAAATTTAGTTTTCCATTATCCAATAGCACACAACACCTATTTCTCTCTCCACAAAATTCACCAAAGAGTGATGATGGAGAATGATACTACCTGGACTGCACCTCTTGTATCATCTAGTTTTTGAAGAAGGTAGCTGACATTATATACGACCACAACCAGTCACCTCGTACCATTCAGATGGCCTGGACTGGCAAACTTGTGTAACTAACCAAAAGTTTATCTCCATATCCAAGTTTCAACACTAACTATTGGTGGGTAATAATTTGGCCTAATGTGAAATCTCATCATTTGATTGCAATTTAGCCAAGCATTTTGATCTATATATATCTGTTGGCATACAGACTAGTGCTCTTTGCTGCAAATGTCTTGTGCTTTGTTCCATGCTCGGTTGAACCATCTCTGTAAGCATCTTTCTGGCAGTTTTTGTCCCTGTCTCTGTGCCATCCATGTGAGCAGCAATGTCATATACAATGCTCTGAATTACCGCAGATGCTGAGCTAGTCCTTGTAGGAGGAGGAGATTCTCTTATTAGCTGCACAAGGGTGCGAGCTTTTTGTTGGGCCTTAGGAGTTCCCTGCACAGTGAGCTCAAGAAGCCCTGGAATAATACCATTCTTTAAGAATGGCCTCCCTAAACTTGCATACCAAACTTCCCATACCACCTGCCTTTGAAAATAAAAAATAATTAATAAGAGGGCTAGCCTTTGAGACTCTTCTACAATCTAAGAGACCCCAACTCAAATTAGAATCAACGCACTGTAAGTTAAATCTTGGTGGGATTTGAAAAAGGAAAAGCCTCTGTTCTGACTACTGTTACAAGCAGAGGCCTTGGACAATGCAATAAAATAACCAATTGGAACCAGATCCGCATACATGCATGTAGAAACTGTCACTCTATGCTTCCAAATCTGAAAGTGCTAAATACATGATCAAAGGCGATATCAAATGTCAATCAGGGGCTTTCACACTTAATGTTGCGACAGTGTCATCAATAGGCTTAAAAGCTCTTTGTACTTAGGACAAATTACATGAAAACTATAAGACATCATCTGTTCTATTAGTAAACATGATGCATAAAGCCAAAAGCAACTTTTTACAATTTTGGAGAGGGTATGAACTCCCATTTTTAAATCCCCAGATGATCCCATAAAAGGTGACAAATTATGGAAATAATAAACATGAATCTTCCTCCATTGAATCAGGAGCATTTACTGTTTTGGAGGAAAGATAGCTGCTAATAAAGGGGGGAAAGCCAAAGATATGCTTCAACTGCTCAAGATATTTTATTGCCACATATGCTTTCATTTTCCAATTGCATTTCTGATTAGTGAATGCAACATTGGCAATGGTTACATGGATGAAGGCTATGGTAATTTTGTCAGATAATGTTGCAAAAAAATATGCAGCAAATTTGTCTTTTGAAACAAGAAACTTCTAACTCTTTGAACCTATGTTCAATTTATTCCCAGAATCCAGTGAGAGAAATTCAGAAACAAATCACCATAAAGAAGTTGTCATTTGGGAAAAATATAATTCCTAAATTATTTGAATCAAATCTGCAAAGTTCCAGCTGCTCCTTCCCCAGACTACTCAAAGTTTGCTCCCAAAAGTAATTACTAATTATGGATACAATTCTAAATTTTCTTGTATTCTTATTTCAGAGTTTTCATGGGATCGCCTGAACAGGGAAACTGGGTGCAATGTGCCCACAATGGGGCTGCATCCGCACTGCATTTAATGGAACTCATAATATGATATCCATGAGATCGATTCATCGCAAAGAGATCCTGAAATTTATGAGTAGAACCTTATGAGAAAATCTACCGAAGTTCTGTCCATTGGTCCAGGGTTGACATTTGTAATCATCAATCAAGACTCGAATAAGATCGTGATCTCTACAATTGAATGAATATTTATTGTAAACCTAGGAGATTGTATACAATAAATAACTTTCTGCAGAATCTTAAGCATACAATGGCCAGAAACTGTCCAAAAGAATAACCCAGTTCTCCACCAAAACCGCTTTAAACCAATGAGAACTTCAAACTCAGTACTTCTATACTGCACAACATGGAGTACAGGTAAGCCACAAAAAATGTGCGTCCCATACTTCATTATTGTCTAGTACCCAAAATTAAAAGAATCTGATCGGATAGAATCTAGAGACCTAAACAAGCAATAATTTTAAACCCAATATATATTATGTATAGCACCAATAGAAACCTCTAAGCCACACCAATTTTACATCCAATTCTTCCTCATGTAAAGAAAGTAACAACAATCTCACATCCAACATTTATTTTTCTACAACACCCAAAACAAAACACAAATACCTGATTCCGCAAAATATGAAGTAATTGCAAAATTCCTTTATTAGATACACCTACCTTCCAACTAAGAATGCTATCCACTGCAGCTGTAGAACAGATGCTAATAAACCTATGAAACCTATTCACAGGCATAGGCAGAGGCAAAATTTTCATCCACCTACACTCCAATCTTTTTGAAACCTCACAAACATAGGCCAGATACATCTTATGGTGTTCCTTATTAAAAACATAGATCAAATTCCCTAGTCCCACACACTCCAAACTTGCAAACTTATCATCCTCATCATTGTCAAAGAAAGAATACAAGAGCTCCTTGGGCATGAAATCCACTTCACAATGGCCCAGACCAAAATCGAAATGGGTATAAAATTATATCATTGAAAACGCAAAAAAAAGTAACTGGGTAGAGAGACCAAATCTCTAGGAATCATCGTTGTCTTCAAATCAACACTTGTTAACATCAGCAGACTGTAAGTTGACAAAAGATGAGGGATTATGGTAGTCGCTTGGACTAAGAAAACTGAACTGCAACTTCGTGATGACCTCTAGGGCAGATTTCTTGACAACTTCACCACGATATGCAGTTTTCCTGGCGCTTAGCTGAGCTAGGTTAGGGCCGCATTTGGTTATGATCTAACCATGACGTACAACAGATAGGCGGCATTAAATTTTCATTTTTGGGATGAATGGATCAGATCACTCTGATCGTCTTGCATCCCCTCTAGAGGACTACACGACGTTGATCTATAAAGTTAGTCGGATAGAATTCATAGAGGGAATGCCTTCGGCATAATTAGCAACGATTCCTAATGGGCATGCGGTTTGCATTAAACCAAACAACGCTTGGATTAAGGAGGGGTGCATCCCTTGTAAGGGGTGTAATGATTATAAAAGTTGTGACTATTCACCCCACCATGAAGGATATATCATATATAAAGGATCATTTGTGGAAGGCATCAAGTAAGGGAGATTGGAAAAAAGAAAAAATAAGAAATTGAAACATAAGATATCTGTTGGAAATAATATATATATATATATATATATATATCATAAGTGCATAATGTTATTTTATTACCAATTAATATAGTAGATTCTCTTAGCAATCTATTTTGAGTTTATAGAAATGTTTTGCAAATAGGGA
>VDFB02138357.1:0-25598 GCA_007258455.2 Sequoia sempervirens
AATGCATTCCAAAAGTCATGAATGACATTTTAGCAGGAGTGCAAATTTGGCACTAGCCAAATGAAGCGCAACCCATTTGGTGGCTAGGGTTGGTGAGCACCAAATAGGTTGGCTGATGGGAGAATACCAACCCAATGGGTTGTAGTTTACGTGGGCATCGACCAAAGTGCGGACAACCATTTCATGCAAAAGATGTGATTTTTGAAGGGTGCCCAGAATTTCCTCATATTTTTGTTTGTGCTCCCTATATCATTTGCACATCTTTCAATGTAAGCTTATAAAAAGACTGTGATAGTGTTAACCTCTCTTAGATATCTAAATATATAATTCTTTTTTGTTTTGATTTAGTTAAGGTTTTGATCCATAGCTTCTATTGTAAATGCCTTTATTTTTGGTCAAAAACCAACATGTGCTAGTTTTAGGATAGAGTTTTACTCATTCATCGAAATGTGAAACAAATTACATTTTTTGAAACTAGACTCCATTCTACACATGATGATTTTTTTTTTTAATTTTCGATTAGTTTTCAAAAAAATTAGGGGGGAGCAAGCTCAAATTTCAACTTTTTTAGGATGCGTCCACTTTGAAAATTCATAAAATATTATATATTCATTAAAAAATAATTCGAAAGAACGAGGATAAACTACATGGTGTTGGCTAATTTCTCACTATTCGGATTTTTGAAATTCTAAAAAAAGGTTAATAAAAAAGGGGGGAGCCCTCAGGCGCTATGTTATTTTCTTTGATAAAATAGCACCTGTTCCCCCCCCCCCTTTTGAGACCCGTAATCTTCATTAATTTCAAAAAGAATTAGTAGCTTAGAAAGTAGACTCAAAGCACTTCAACTTTTTTTCTTGTTACATCTTGAAATTTTGAGCATAACTATCTTCATTTTCTTGTGCAAATCAGATTTTGCTAATTTCAAAAAAAAAAGTGGCATCTTAAGAGCCAAAATTGTGTCACAGATCCATGCACTTACCCATCACAATACAAAACTACAATACAATTCCCTCATAAATAGGGTTTCCTTATAGGGAAAGTAAAGATAATAAAATATCAGTTGTTAGATCTGAGACCTAAAGATGAATGGTCTATATTTACAATAATAAAATATACATAAAATTTTCCTTTCGAGGGTGCTTCCCTCGAGCCCCCACCAAGGTGCACATCCCTCAGACCCCCCATCGGGGGGATGATCCCCCTAGACCCCTCATGAGGGGGGTGGAGAACCCCGCACCCCTATCACTAACGTATCAACAATACCTTATGTAATTGCAAGGTTGAGACACATTTTCCCAACATCTTGAAGTTTAAGGTATGTTCTCTGTATTTCTACCTTTTATTCATGTCACCTTATCAATATAGTTCATGTGCTACATATAATAGTTTTAATTCACTTCATTGCAACATAATTGTTGATCTGAAACACAACCATTATTCAATTGTAGTCCTTTTCATTTATTTTTATTCTTTTTTATTCCTTTTCTTGGCTTTATGTTTATGCTACCATGTTATTAGTTAATATTTGGATGAAATGAAGAAAACTTAAGTCCTCCATGTTGACACAATCAAACATGTGTTTCATTGTTCATGTCACTTCTTCCTTGTGCTTTCTGACATTTCTATCTACAACTTTTAATCATGCCATGTGTGTCGTGATCTCTCACTTATTTACATAGTTCCTCCTATTATTGCTTATATCTAATTTATACATACAATTAACTCAAATTTGTCTTTTTTATTTCATTTCCAACTTAGGTTGCCTACTTTCTTTTGTTTGTCTTTTTGTTGCCTTAGTTTCAATCTCCCACTCCAATTTTCTAATTTTAAATTTCATCAGCAAAATATTTTCCTTTCGAAACTTGTGTCAGCATTTGGGTAGGTTCTCATAATCGTATTAGCTTCTAAAAAGGTTATCCTAACCTTGTTAGAATCCAATGTCTTTATCGTAACCTTAGACATGAAGACATTTTTGGTTTATGTTTTGTGTTTCCAATCCCATGTTAAAGGTAAAGATACTTTCATGCAAATCAAAATTTTTTATTTTAGATTTTTGAGAGGTTCTTAGAACCCCGTCAAAATTCGACAAGGTTCTTGAATCCTCACTCAAGTCCAAAGCACATAAAAAAGTATTTTCTCAAGGTCACAGTGATGGAGTATTTTAGAGAAAGCTCATGGTTCTAGAATCTATGGCGAAGATCGATGAAGTTCAAGTAGCCTAGCCAATTCCCAATGAGTTTATGACTATGCAACAAAAGAGTTGATTCATGGAGAAAAATTTCTTTGGTGATAAGAGAACTTCAATTAACATCATAATAAAAGAGTTTGTGGGGTTTGTTGATAAATTTTTGAAAGGATTTTGGGTCTCGATGAGGTTTTCAGAACCATTCAAATCTCCGACGAACAAATTTAAATTTGGAAAAAGTTTCAATTGAAAGGAAAGCTCACATGTACTAGCATTAATAGGACATTAATTTCGTTTGTGAACCCAAAAACATTAATGCTTGACCTATAAAGCATAATTTAATTCCAAAAATCTAGTTATTTCACAAGCAATCTTCTAAGAATTGGCAAGAGTAGAGAGTCAAAATACAGTGCACAATCAAAAATTAATTTAAGGGGATTTCCAGAATAGCACAATGAGCTAAATTTTAAAAGGTGAATATTCTCTTATAATCATGCTTTATAGGGGATTTTTTGAGTTGAATAGGGAAATTTCATGAATATTTGTTAAGTTTATGACCATATATTGGAAATTAAAATTCCCTTGAATTTACTTGTTGGTTTACATGAATTTTTTATTCGCAAGTTAAATGTACATAGTTGTGTCACACTATTGGCCAACTTATCAACACAAGTGAATTTAAGAGTTTCTAACTAAATTTTTTTTTTGGTCAAACATATGATTTAGCTAGATTCATTGTAGGTAAGTTAGATATGACCACAAATTTTCCAAATAAAAGTGTTCTCTAAATGCATGTGTAGCACCACTTTGAGGCCAGTTTACCACAAAAATATATATTTGAAAAACTTGAAGTTTAAACAAATACTACTCACAATCAGCCATGCCAAACCTCTGAAGCAAATCCAAACCTTTGAAGCAAATCAAGAGAAAATGGTATACAATACAACACTTGACTGAAATGGAGTGGGTGAAGGATTGCAATCATCCATGCCAAACCTCTGAAGCAAATCAAGAGCATAATTTTGCTCGAAAATGAAGATCCCCTCATAATTTTGATGAACCTAAAGACCAAGGAAGTAATGCAAAAGACCCAAGTTAGTCATATCAAATCACTACATCAATGCTCGTTGTGTACTCTGAATCATGGAAGTAGAACTCCCTGTAAGAATAAAATCATCCACGTAGAGCACAAGTATGAGTAGATCCTCCACATGTCTCTAAGTATAAACTGTGGGATCAGAATGGCACTGAGTGTAGCCAGAAGTAAACAACAAACTATCCATCTTCTCATACCAAGCTCAAGGGGCCTGTTTGAGACCATACAATGAATTTCAAAGCTTGCAAACAAGTGAAGAGTCCTACACAAAACTCGGTGGCTACTCCATATAGATCTCCTCATGAAGATATCCATGCAAGAAGGAACTCTTCACATCCATCTGATACACTGACCATCCCTGTGATGCAACTATGACAAGGAAAAGGAGAATAGAATCCATCTTGGCAACAAGAGAAAAGGTTTCAAATAGTCAATTCCTTCAACCTAAGAGAACCCCTTTGCAACAAGATGAGCCTTGTACTTGTCAATGGAACCATCAGCTGCATACTTGGTATGATGCACCCACTTGCACCAAACCAAATTTCTTCCCTTAGGAAGAGGTACAAGATCCCAAGTATGATTCTTCATCAAAGAAGAATACTCATCAGCCATAGCACTATCCCACTCTAGAATACCTAAAGAATTTGAAAACTTCTAAGGATCATCTCAAACAACATAACTCAAAAGACTAATTCCTAAATTCTGAGAATGAGTGTGCTGAGTGTTTGAGGGATCACCGAAAAGAGGAACAACCTCCTCAAGAGTAACTCAAGCTCATCGTGGCCTGGTGGGTGATTGAGGAGGAGGTGGATCAAGACCATCATCAAAATATTCCTCAAGTAGTAAAACATCATCAACTGAAGAAGACTGAGTAGGTGATGAAGAAGAAGTTGAAGGAGGATCTAACTATGTGAAGGAATCGACAAACTAAACATCACGACAAAAATGAACCTCTCGTGTGTCAGGGTCAAACAATCTGTATGCCTTCACATCCTCACAATAGCCAACAAATATGTGCCATTGACTCTTCTTCTCCATTGATTTACACCGACCATTTAGAATGAATTCCCAAGCCTCACTACCGAATACCCTGAAGAAGGATACATTAGGCTTGCGATGAGACCGAGCCTCCTCAAGAGTCATATTCTACACTACCTTGTGGGGAATATGGTTTTGAATATAATTGGAACAATTGGCAGCTTTGGCCCAAAATGTTGGAGCCATTGACCTAGACTAAATAATATAATTGGCCATCTCCTTGAGAGTCTTGTTCTTTCTCTCCACCACACCATTTTGTTGAGGAGTATAAGGAACCATGTGTTGATGAAGAGTACCATGTTCACTGTAAAAATCTTGAAATCCCTAATTGACATACTCCCCCCCATTATCCCTGCATATCCGTCGAAGAGAAAAACCTGTTTGCCTCTCCATAATTATTTTGAAGGTCTTGAAGTTGGTGAGAACCTCACTCTTGAGATTCATAAAATAGACCCATGTGTGTTGGGAAAAATCATTAATAAAGGTGAGCACATACTTAGCTCCTGAAAAAAGAAGGAGTTGGGAATGACATGAGATCACAATGGACCAACTCAACAGGTGTGGTTGCACATGTAGCTTGACCCTTAGGAAAAGGATCTTGAGTTTTCTTGCCTAGAACAAAACCTTGACAAACACCATATGTGCAAGATATCTTTGAAAGACCAACCATTAAGTTATGTGCCTACATCTGCTGAAGATATCTATAGTTCAAGTGCCCAAATCTTTCATGCCAAAGCTTGCTCATTGAATCAACATGAGCAACAAAACATGAACCCGATAAAGACTCAAAGCTATCAAATCGATACAAATGGTTCTCATGATAAACTATCCCTTAGCAACAACCTTCTCAAGATCTTGCAACTGTCTAAAAGTCACATTCTGTGAAGTAAACTCAACTAACTTCCCAGCTCTAGAATGACAAATCTGATATATGGAAAGTAGATTTGTTGAAATATCAAGAACAAGAAGAACATCCTCAATGTACCCATCTAGCATCTGAACGAAACCTATCCCAAAAATTGGAACCTGTGAAGAGTTCTCAACTATAATCTGAGAAGTAGAAGTATGAACAATGGAATCAAGAAGATCACATGAATCAGTCATGTGATGTGAAGCACTTGAATCAAGAATCCAACTATCTAAAGATGAATGAATGACCCATGTTGAAAGAGCTTTCCGTTTATCCATGGAGGAAGACTTGGGAACTGAAATGCTATGCTTCTTCATAGCTTCCTCCAAGGCTTATAATATCTTAAAACAATGAGCTGCATCATGCCTAGTTTTTCCACAAAATGAACAAGGATCTCCTTTCTTTTTCTTGGACTTGGAAGAAGAATATCCAGAGGTAGAAGAAGGAGATGGAGTGGACTTCTGAATATTATTCAGCTTTAGTTTGGAGGGAGTCTCACTTCCTGAATATGATTCTGTCTTGGGCTGCTTCTTATTCTTTCCTTTACCCAACTTGGATGATTGAGCCATTAGTGCATGATTCTTAGAGCTAGGTAGTGCATCCAACTGAATCAATTTTGCCTCCTCCCTAGTAAGATGCTCACAAAACAACTCAAATGAAGGAATTTTATAATCTTTCCCCATGGTATCCATAGTTGAATAGAAAGTAGAAGAAAAAACTTGATAAGGGCCTTTTAACTTAGGAAAAATTAAGAAGATACATTCATCTCTAGATTTATCATGCCCACGTCCTTTTAATTGTGACAAAATTTGCTTGAATTGTGCAAGGAAATATTGAATTGAAGGAAATGCATTTGGAGAGAGTGATTTTTGATCCTCTTAAAGTTGCAAGACTCTAAACTGATTACTTTTACCATACAATTCTTCAAGTTTATCTCAAACATTCTTAGATGTTTTACACTCTGCAATATGAAACAACAAGACTATTAGATACATGTAAGCCAATGATCCCTTTTTCTTCATCCATTTTACATCTATGGATAAATTTTCCATAATCCCTTGTGAATTCAGGTTGTTCTGCATCTAACATTGGCCATAGACCTTTAGATTGTAACAATTGAGTCATTTTTAGCTTCCATGTAAGATAATTGTGTGGAGTAAGTGGTCCAATTTTACTTAGATCTGCCATGAACAACAAAGGAAAGAAGACAATGTAGCACTTAATTGTGCCTTTCAACCTCCCCAGAATGTATTAAAATTCAATTTGCAACCCCTAGCAAATTACAATGAAGAAATTTTGCAATTTGTACAAGTGACAAGCTCAAATCAACCAGTTATAATACATGGTGATTTTTACAATTTTTAGTAAAAAGAGCTTGCCAAAACTGAAAAAGAAGGTTACAAAAAGATTCTTTGCATTTTTTGAGCAATTTCAAAATTTCTTTTTCCAAATTTTGACTTCGTATGCAAAAGTTATGCCAGTTACAAGTAATAAATGCACTTGTACCTTTGGGCTGAAAAAACTAGCAAAAAAATGGAAAAATCAGAAAAAATCACCTACACCACTGTGAAGCTCGTTGAGCCAACTTTCTAATGATATCTCATTTGCGAAAAACAGACACTGTGGTGAAAAGTTATGAATTTTTGAGAAATTGGCTAAAATTATGCCTGCAATGATGACCCCCTGGCAAAATAAAAAATTTCCGAAAACCAAATTCATCTAAAGTAGAAATTTTTTATATGAGAATAGGGGTTTTTAGGCCTTTTGAATGCAATGAAAAGGTTCGTTTGGGCCAAAAATGCTCCAATAAAAAGTTGTTCGTAGATCTAAGCTTCAAACCCCCATTTGCCAAAGTTGCAAATGGTGACCAAATCAAGTGAAAAAAAAGAAAAATATGACTTTCTCGAGCCTCCTGGATTCAATGGGACAACTAAAAACACTGCCACTATAGCCAAAAGTGCTGCAATCACCATATCTCACCAAAATGCATACATGCAATATAGGATTAAAATATCTTTGCAAACCCTTTCTAATTGTCAAGATCGTATTTAAACATAAGAGAAGAGCATACGGGGAATTTGTGAGATTTTAAAAGAAACTCAAATCATAATAGAAAAATTGATGGTAGAAACTCTCTAATAAAAAAAATGGAAGGGGCTTGCAAGATTCAAAGCTCTGATACCATGTTGAAGTGAACAACCAAGATCTTCAATCTGCAACATCTTTTGATTTTCATTAGGAGCATCATGCATTCCATTTTTTACATTTGAGCCACTATTTCTATATCTTCACATTAGGGGCATCAATAATCCCTTATTTTTACACACATTTTTTACTTACTACATTATCTTTGGCCATATGAGGTCTCTTATTTTATCTAATATTTCATAATTACTTCTTACATTTTAGCACTGAATTCATTTATGTCCTAAATAGCCACCTTAACACATTGGGAAGTGTGACACCTTCTATTTTATCACATTAGGGGTATCAAATCTTCTATTTTATCACATTAGGAGCATCATGTCTTCCCTTTTATCGAATTGGGAGAATAATGCGTTCCCTCTTTATCATAGTGGGGAATCAAGCCTTCCCATTCAAAATCATCATGCTTCCTCTTTATATATTGCACCTTCATAGATACATCTTTCTATTTGGAAGCATCATGCTTCCATTTATTAGGAAAATCAACCATGATGATCAATCCATTTCCTATATAACCTCAATATAACATTCTTTTCTTTTCCATTGTTCTCATAAGCTCTTATCTTAGCCGAATAAATTGGAGGAGCAACAGGAATAGTATATGCATCTTTGACATATTGCAAACACCAAACCCTAAAGAGATCAAATGAGTTTCCATTTGAAATCTCCAAAAAGTGATTTTTGTTCCATTAAACCTAGGCACCTTATGAGATTCTTTTTATGCCATCCCAAATATTCCTCAAGTTGTTAAAATTATTCTAAGGAACCAAACTTTAATACCAATTATTGAAAACAAACCAGAATACTGAGAGGGGGGGTGAATCAATATTTAATCAAATTTCAAAACCCTTTGAAGCAAATTGAAACTTAAACTTTATAGCATATGCAAGAACATGACAGATAAAAATAATGCATGACACCACACAACACTAGATGTACGTGGAAAACCCCAAAGGGGAAAAACCACATTGAGAAAAGCTGCTAAGAGCTACTATCCTAATCTAGCTTCACAAATGAATCCAAAGTTACGACTTCTTTTTAGGGCTACAACCCAAGGAAGAAAATACTCCTTGAACAAACTCAAAAAATATTACAACATGATAGTCCTACAGTTTGAATATTATAATGAAGATTTTTTTCTTTTTTTATTAAGAGGAGCAAATGCTTTTGACTCAAAGCTATGAAATGGTGAGATCACAAACATGGGACCTCATCCCCACTATAAGTTCTCAAAAATTACACCCCAATGGGGTTTGAACCTTGATGACAAGAATAACAAAACACCTTAACCATCACATCATGCCACTATTGGCAACAATGAAGCTCAATACTTTTGATTATTGCAATTCTACTTTTTTCCTTCTCTTTTTGATGATTGTAATTCTTCCTTGACAACTTCTACAACTTCTTCAAATATCTTCTCTATAGCTTACTAGCTCACTTCTTTCAGCCTTCAAGAAGTTTTTTTTCAGCTCACTACCTCCAGCAATCAGTTAAACACACTCTTCACTTCCCTTCTGTCACATAGATATGATCAAATTAAATCCAGATAAGATTTTTCACTTCTACTCTTTCTCTTTCAGTTGCTTACATAAACATCATAATGAATTACACATCCTCAATTCAATCACCCAACCTAGATCAACTATGTTTATAATTTGTACATGATATTACATTGATTACATTACATATGTTGGCCTCCAACAAAGAATATTACAATTACAAGTTGGCCAAAGATCAAACACCAACATGAATTGTGTAGAAGCCAAGCCCCAAAAAGTGGACTGCACATAACACTAGAAGAGGAACACACCTTGTAGATTCCAACACATGCTTAACTTGGTCCTAAACACTTCACAACATTGGCCTCCAATGAACAACATCCACACACTTCGTAAATTCAAATTAGGCCAACCTTAGGCAATAAAATATAGAATTTGTAGCATATCGGCCATTAGAGTTCATCGAGGAACACATGAAAGATTAAACATTACTTTTTCTTCACCTAGATGAGTCAACATGAACCATACAAAACCTTAAAACACTTCTTGAACTTCATTCAACCTTGAAATTTTGACACACACCCTCAACATACCTTAGTCATCCAGGAAAAAGCATAACCCAATAACACTTCTATTCTGAACCACAACTTGTTCTGGAGAAACTAGAAAACACATTGTAGAGGAACATAAAACATCACAATATCTTCAGGAACACTGTCCACCAACCTATTCACCACTTCATACAAGCTGGCGTAAGCCAATAGACACTGAAACTGGCCACCAAACAATACAGTCCTGTACTCTATCACTTTAAAATTTCTCTAGAGAAGGACTAATGATATGAAAATTTAGATATAGCACCTTCACTACATACTAAAATTAAATTCTAAACCACACCAACATAACTACAAACATGAAGGTATGCAAAATATAAATTTGCACCTCTTTGAACATCCTCACAGAAACAACATAGACTTGAATCCATCACAAACACAAACACCTTTCCGGTAATCCAAACAACATGAAACTTGTATTACACAAACCTTGAAAAAATATGAATCTATCTTCAAAAATGAAGGAGCACAACATCAACAAGGAGAGATTTAGAGCATCTTATAGAGACTGGTGACCAAATAGTCATATTACAATACTGCAACAACCAAACTACGACCAACTCAAAAATACTTATGACAACCAAACTGCAATAGTGTTAAGCATAGGCTAGTATATGTAATTATTTGAATGTTTCCAACCTCATCCTAAAAAAATGCATGTTGGAAATCTCTTTAGTTACCCAATTTTCCTACATATTCGTTCGTTTTCAAATAAGATCAAGGTGAAATCTATATGTAGTTCTATTTTTAATTTAATTTTGATGTGAATTGCCAAATGTGGGTATGTAGCCTTTTCTAGGGTCCTTTTTTCCCTAAATAATTCCTCTACATCTACTACCTGTTGGAAATAGGATGCCATTTAATTTCAATCCTAAACATTATTTATTTCATGTATCTCCTAAGTCCTTGGAATGTGTTCATCAACACTAGGATTAGGAAGAGATTAATATTTGATGAAATAATCATGTTAATTGGAATTTGTAATTAATTCTAAATAATAGGAGCATGTGAGGGGGTCCAATATGAGTTCCTAAAGAATAGGAGCACATGGGGCACCCACATGGTAGGTGACACTCACCTTGAGTTCAGTTAACTATTCAGAGTAAGAGATAACACTTTTGAATGCATGTAAAGATCCTAGGAGTTAGGGCTTTATGTTTGCATGCATGAAGTTTAGTTCAATTCAGTTCATATTAGTTCAGTTCATTTTAGTTTAGAATCAGTTTAGTTTAGTTTAGTTTAGTTTAGTTTAGTTTAGTTTAGTTTAGTTCAATTCAGTTCAGTTATGTTTAGTTATGGTTCAATTATCTTCAGTTAGTTTTATTTGAATGATAGTTAACTTCAATTAACTTGGAATGCATGGCTAATGACTTGAGTTTCATGACAGATAATAGGCACTACCTCTAGTTAACAGGGGATGACCATTCTTGCATGAATGGTGTTGAAAAATGTTTTAGTTAACAAAAAATGACTTGGACCCAACTTGGGTGCCCAAGTTGGCTTCTTGGAATTAACTCCTTTGCATGTTGAGATATTTTAGGAGGCTCAGTTAAGTGGGACCACTTTTGGGCACCTACTTTGAGGATGAAGCCTTGAAGATATTTACAGAACAGAGGTTGAGTTGCTACTTCAGTTTGGGATGCCCAAATGCATGAAGATGAGGATTTGACATTGTTCTTCATTACATAACTCTATTTGCATGAGATAGGCATACCTTTTAGGGATACGGCTTGAGCATTGTAATTGTAACTCAGTTGGAGTTTACAAAGCTGATTAAAGCCTATATATCTCAAGCAAGTTGAAGAGAGTTGTGATCAGTTTTTATTGTAGGTTGTGAAGAAGTTTTGGTGAAGGAAAAAGAAGCGTTCTCAAGCAAGAATTGGAGCTATTGTAATCTACTTCAGAGATTGAATAATAAAATAATTCTTGGTGGATTTTTTTCCCGAAAGGGATTCTTCACGGTACATTCTTGTGTAATCTTTCTAATATCCTATCTACTTTTTTTATCAACTTTTGTCTACATTCTACAAATAGTAAAATGGATTAATCTGATAATCACCCACAAAGAACATGTAACAAAAGGAAAAGCATATTTAGATCAGCAATATTAAAGTTTTACAAAGTATTAAGCTAAGAAAACACCTCAATTTTCAACATTTGGTATCAAAGATGAGGTTGGGTAGAGTATTGGGATGCCTTTCTCTTAAAAGATTGGATGTTTTTTGGCTGTAGTGGGAGCTTTTACTATTTTTATTATTTCTAATTTTGGAAAATAAGTTTCTTACAAGAGGTATATATTCTTGCTTTAGAAGATGTTTATCATGTGTCATTGAGAGCTTGGATTCACAAGTTTGGTGTGAGCTTATGAAAAAATTGTGGTTTTGATTATGTGCATCATGATGCCATGGGATTGCTCAGTATCACGGTTCAGTGGGAGCATTTGGCAATGAAGTGGATTCTTGGTTGTAGGATGGTTTTGTTATTATGTCATAGTATACTCTTGATTAGCGGTTTAGAGTTGTGGCATGGTACATGTTATGATAATTTTGATCATGAGGAAATGTCTGAAATTCCATATGCTTTTGAAAGTGATGGCTTGATGTTTATCTTGTTGTCATGTATAGCTTGGTATCACAGTTCAATGGGAGCTTTGGTAGGATATAGTGATCTTCATGAAGAGGATGGTAGTCAAGATTCCATGTGTGACTCGGTACCATGGTTCAGTGGGAGTTCTTGGAAGTGACGTAGATGCATCATTGGTAAGGTTATCTCCATGTGATTGGAGATATAGTTTCTTGGTTTAGAGTGTATTTGTTATGGTGTCATGTTATACTCTTGATACTAGTTTAGAGTTTGGCATATTACATGTCCTCTTGAGACTAGGATGTATAAGTATGGTATGGTGAGTGTGATCTCCTATGAGGAGATGGTTAGATCATGGATGTCATGATTATGTTCTTGATTCATGATTGGAGCTTTGACATTGATCTTGTGTAGTTCTCTTAAGTATTGGGTACATTAATCATTTGCTTGATTACTTCATGAAAGTGTTGTGATGCATTTGGAGTTTAGCATGGATTGGTTGGTTATAGGTCCTCATGGATACTTGGAGAAATAGGTGAGGTTGGAGTTCTCTTATGGTAAGAGATATTTGTTGGAATGGATACAAGCAAGAAAATATTTTTCAACAGAAAAGACTGAGGAGCCTACACCTTGGTTGAATGTGAGTTCAACACACTCGATGGTTTAACATGCCTCCAAAGAGGTAGTTTGGATATAGAGGCTTGGGAAAGGTATTGGTTTGGTTGATAATGTGAAGGTATTAATTGAGAAAGTTGACACTTTAATTAATGTTACAGATTATCTTATGAAACTATATAAGTTCTCTTGGTTTTAATCATTTTCTTGGAAGCTTCATGATTATGCAGGTTGCATTTGAAGTTACCATGGATTGATTAGTTGGTGCAGGAATGCCATTGGCCTTGAGTCCTAGACTTGATTTAAAATTATTATTCCTTGTTAGAATAATTGCAATGTATAATGTCAATTGGGAGAATGTTGGAAATAGGATGCCATTTAATTGCAATCCTAAACATTATTTATTTCATGTATCTCCTAAGTCCTTGGAATGTGTTCATCAACACTAGGATTAGGAAGAGATTAATATTTGATGAAATAATCATTTTAATTGGCATTTGTAATTAATTATAAATAATAGGAGCATGTGAGGGGGTCCAAGATGAGTTCCTAAATAATAGGAGCACATGGGGCACCCACATGGTAGGTGACACTCACCTTGAGTTTAGTTAACTATTCAAAGTAAGAGATAACACTTCTTAATGCATGTAAAGATCTTAGGAGTTAGGGTTTGATGTTTGGATACATGAAGTTCAGTTTAGTTCAAATCAGTTCAGTTCAGTTCAGAATCAGTTTAGTTTAGTTTAGTTTAGTTTAGTTTAGTTTAGTTCAGTTATGGTTTAGTTATCTTCAGTTAGTTTTAGTTGAATGCTAGTTAACTTTAGTTAACTTGGAATGCATGGCTAATGACTTGAGTTGCATGATAGATAACAAAGACTACCTCCAGTTAACAAGGGATGACCATTCTTGCATGAATGGTGTTGAGAAATGTTTCAGTTAACAAGAAATGACTTGGACCCAACTTGGGTGCCCAAGTTCGCTTCTTGGAATTAACTCCTTTGCATGTTGAGATATTTCAGAAGGCTTAGTTAAGTGGGACCACTTTTGGGTGCCTACTTTGAGGGTGAAGCCTTGAAGATATTTACAAAATAGAGGTTGAGTTGCTACTTCAGTTTGGGATGCCCAAATGCATGAAGATGAGGATTTGGCATTATTCTTCACGACATAACTCTATTTGCATGAGATAGGTGTACCTTTTAGGGATAGGGCTTGAGCATTGTAATTGCAACTTAGTTGGAGTTTACAAAGCAGATTAAAGCATATATATCTCAACCAAGTTGAAGAGAGTTGTGATTAGTTTTTATTGCAGGTTGTGAAGAAGTTTTGGTGAAGGCAAAAGAAGCATTCTCAAGCAATAATTGGAGCTATTGTAATATACTTCAGAGATTGAATAATAAAATAATTCTTGGTGGAGTTTTTTCCCAAAGGGTTTCTCCATGGTACATGCTTGTGTAATCTTTCTAATATCCTATCTACTTCTTCTATCAACTTTTGTCTACATTCTACAAATAGTAAAATGGATTAATTAGATAATCACCCACAAAGAACATGTAACAAAAGGAAAAGCATATTTAGATCAGCAATATTAAAGTTTTACAAAGTATTAAGCTAAGAAAACACCTCAGTTTTCAACACTACCCACAAAGGGAAGCATTAGTTCATTAAGTACTTAGTCATATTGACCAAAACTTGTTTACTAATATATTCTAATTTTATTCCTAGTTGAGCACTTAATTATCCTTAAAACACATGAACTTAATTGAGTAATACTTTCTTTAAAATTTTAATATAGATTAAATTTTAAACCATTAATAGTTTATTTATTTGAATGCATCCTCCTTGAGTGATTTTTTTTGGATTTTCTATCTTGATGAAAATACTAAACTAATAATTTATTTATCTTTTTAATGTTAGACTAACATTAGTTATTTAAGGAATATTCCTCAATCACTAAAATATATTATCAGTATGTTCCTTATTATTTGTTGATGATTTGTAGGGATGATGCTACAAACACTGTTGTTGCAACTATGCTAGGCAATATATTTAGTAGGTCAAGTGTGATGACATTAACCAGAAATGTGAATCAAAGACATCGTTAAACCTTAACACTACAAGTGATTTCAATTTTCAATCATGTTTATTGTTTACTAAGAAATATAAATACTAATACTAATTACATTTCATAATGAAGTAAAATAAAGATTGCATATTCATACTTAATTTGATTTCGCCCAAGCAGTTTGTGGTTTTGTACAAATGAGGTGGCCCTTTTTTCATAACACATTACCTTGAGTTATCAGTTTCGCATGAATTAAATCTGGAGAGGATATAAGATTTCCTTGAGGCTACCAGTTAATGTACACATTTAAAAATGTGAATAAGCCTGATTGTATTTTTGAGTACATTTAGTGGTATATGGATTTGCCAAATTATAGTTGTACTACGTATGGTTGCATATTCTAATCCCTTTAGAGGACACAAAAACATGCAAGAGGTCTACATGTGTTTTCAATCCATCATTACTTCAAAATGCTTACTCCTTTTCAGTATGGTTAGCATCTTAATGAATTATTTTCATATACGATTAAGGTGTGTGAAATATATTCAACATGTGTTGAATGTCTTCATTCTACTCAAAAAGTTTATTTTTGTACTCTCACAGCTCAGAAACATCATGTTAGTTAAGTAATCTTTAAATTTGTCTATTTATTTGGCCAAAGCAGTCTCTTGTTGGAAAATAGTAGATGAACTATCATTTGTAAAGTTTCGCTGCCAAATATTATAAGTCTAATTCTGATGGATTATCGGTCGAAGAATTATAGAGTGTGGTTTCTTGTGCAAAGATAGGAGAGGCCATTTTTAGGAAGGTTAAAAGAGCCTCAGTTGCAAATTATTTTTAAAATCAGGTGTCCTTGTGATTACAGGTGTCTCAAAAGTGTTGTTGGGAAATAAGTTCTCCATCCTAAAATAAGGAGGCTGATTTATCCTTCAAATATTCTGTCAATTTTTATATCTAACCTTTTGGATATGTTGTAGTGTTTAGATTCTGTGAAGTTAATTGCAGAAAAAATGGTTCATGAAGTTTTTCTGTAGAATGAAGCACTTGAAGAATGTGCACAAAAATATGTTTTTGGTATGGGGGAGGGTTATGTTGGTGGAATTTTTCTACCACATTTCTTACCTCATAATAAAGCTTTTGTTAATGTTTATGATGCTTTCAAGAAATCTTTGGAGTTGTCTGATCCAATTCATCTTACCAGGGCTTTGGAAAGATATAATATGCATGTTGGAACATAAATGTCAATGTTTTAGAGAAAAGTATCATTATGTTTCTTTTCTGCTTTACCACAATTGTATTCATGCAACATCTTTAGGTTTGCAACATCAACCAACAATGCAAGGGAGTGTGCAGAATATGTATCAGAATCAACCTTTACGAGACGTGCTAGATATGAATGTTGCTATAAATTCTGAGGAAGAGTAGGGTGAGCAAGGGGGAGAACTGGATTGAACAATTGTAGATTGAAGAATAATTATATTAATTGGTGTCTGGAAAATTTTGTTTCATTTTTGGCTGGTTTTTTGAATTTTTTTATGAAGTTAGGCAGCCTGTGAAAGATCTTGGGTTCTTTATTAAAAATGAGGCTATAACTGTGATGTAATAGGAGGATGGAAGTTTTGTAAATATGTAAATCTAGTAGTATCAAAAGTGTCAATGCTAATATATCATGTAGATAAATTATAGCATAGAATACTATATGCAAGAGCTGATGTAAATATTTGAGTTTTATACTCAAATTATGAAACTTTTTTCTTTTAAGGGCTATAACCGGAGGTTTTCTTCTGGATTCTTTCCTACTGGTATGCCCTTTGAATCTGGGATATGTACATTATAATTATAATTAATATATTACATTGGCTAGTCTACTTTTGTTTTAAAAGAAAAGATAATTTAACATCTAATTACTATAAATATTGGCATGAAGATCTAAAAATCATTCAACATTTATCTACTATCAACAAATTAAGTTTAAAATATTAAATCAACTATTACCACTCATTAAAGAAAAAATATTTAATTAATCCTATTGTATGACTAAGATTTTAAAATAAAAAAGTTAAAAACAATAAAAAATGAATTATATTACATAGTTGAAATAAAAAATAAGAAAAAATAATCAAATCCTTAAAAACTAATTTTTAAAAATTATTTTATACTAGTTTCTTTTTTTTTGATCCATAAGTAGTTGTGGACATTGGGTCCACTATCATATATGAAATAGTAAAAAAAAAAATCACATCAGCCCTATAATAGGGGTGCAAACAAGGTCCTCGATTGGGAATCTATAGAACAAATAGATATTGTTACCACTTACAATTACGAATCACAAATCTCTTGCCACTAAGCAAGAGGCAAAACATTACCACTCAACCTAGAAGATTATAAAAGAAATCATGTTGCCAAATTTTTCCTCTTCATGGAGGACTTCAGAGTCATATAATGTGGAGGAATATTCTTCCTCTGCTTTACTTTTGTTGTGCCATTATCTTGTGAATAACTGTTCACATCTAGATTTCCTTCATAGTCTAACTCTTTTGAGGATTTCAATGACACTTCCAAGTTCCAGGACCACACAACCAAAGTAGGAGAGTTCGAAGTTTGATTTTTTGTTGTTTTAAAAGTATCAATAGGCGAGGGCCTCAAGGAAAATTTTCCCCTTTCCATGTAGCTTGAATTGCTCTGTTGGAGTATCTTTTCAGTTTCCTTTGGCTTTGGCGAAATCTCCTTGACCACATCCACATTTTTCTTCTTGGAAGATAACTTTGACAAAGAGAGATTCTCTTTGGTAAAGTTCATAACAGAGTAATGCTTGGGGGAAGAATCCTTCCACCAAGAAGCCACCTGCTTTGGCTAGGATTGGACAGTAGGGCACTCAACAATGACATGCTTGGTTTGAAAACATCTCTTGCATCTGAAAATTAAACCCTAATAATCCAAAGGTTGTTTCCAAAATTGTCCATTAGACCTTAAGATAATTTCAGTCAAAAGATCCTTGGAGATGTCCAGTTCCACCAAGATCCTGGCATATGTTGTATGAATAAAATTTCTTGAGTTTCCATCTGTATGAAATTTTTTTCCCATAGAGTTTGTAATTGTTGTAAAACATGATTCAAACCAGAAGTGAAGGGGGAGATTTGGGAGACAAACCCAGATCAAAAAATTTGAGAATGTTTTTATAGATGGATCAAAATTTAGATGCCAAGATTTTAATTGCAACAAATTTCCTTTCCACTACCAAACATAATTGAGAATGGTGTTTTTGTCTTTCTTATCATTGAAAACCACAATGAAGAAACCCTTTGCACTAGGGTAAATTTCTAAGCCTCCATCCATAAGAGGAATCTAAGATTTAGAGATCCAATCATGAAGATCTGGAAGGCTTGACTAAAGATGACTGAATTTTTTGATCAAACCCTTCTCTGAAAAAAAAAATCATTTTCCCACACTTCCTTTAACAAGGTGTCATTGAAGTCCAGAGACAAGGGTTTACCAAAGCACTCGATGATTCTCCTGTTTCCTGTGCAATGCTTTGGATATTGTGATGAACTCAAAGGGGAATGGGAACCAGATTTCACCACCTCCAGAAACAAAGAATTATTCACCGTCAACTCTCGCCCTAATGGAAAAACACAACATGCTTGAAATAAATGATTCTCCTTAAACAAATCTTTGTGACCACAAACAATGTTATCCTTGTCGTGGTCAAGTAGAGGAGGAACCAACTCCTTTTCCTTCGGGCCACATAAAAAATTTGTAGGCCCAACCACACAGGCCTATGCACCCTTCAATCCACCCTAAGAAATTTTCCAACTCAATGCAATGGCAACCATCATAGGAAATTCTCCATCAACAAATGCATCTAAGGAGGCCTTGACATTCAGAGTTGCTGCACTCAAAAAAACCCTAGGAGAAGTGATCTATAGATTCAACAATTTCAGCATGATCGAAAGCTTTCTCCAAATCTTGTAAAGACAATTCAAACATTATTTTATTCTAATTTCTTAGTATCAAAAGAACTAACTTTAATATAAATTTTATTGTTCGAAAACTTAATTATTTTTATTATTTAGTTTATATATTCTATAAATTTTAACTATATCGATTAAAACTATATCTATATATAATAGAGAGTTTTCTATATATTATTTAGTTATTATTTTAAAAATATTTTTAAATAAATAAATGTATATAGAAGTAAATTTCTTTTGTTAAGGCCATAGCCCCACTAAATAGATTACAATTTGTGTGGCCCCTTTACATAGATCATAGTTTGTTAACAACTCGTGACGCACAACGATTTACCTAGGGAGGTCATTTTGTTGGTGGGGGATAGACCATGGTCTTAGATTCTTGATTATGAGGGTCTCCCCTTCCGTTGTAGGAGATGCTTTTGTACAGATCATTTGGCTGCAAACTGTTAGAAATCTCGTTGTGGTTCTACTACTTGGTGGAAATATGCTCTTCAGAAGCACCTTACTGTGGGGGATGATTTTGAGGAAGAGTCTGGGGATGATGTTATGGCTTCTAAAGTTGTTGCTCCTTATGCTATTGGCGCTCAATGACCTTCTATTGTTGGCTCTCAGCTGCCTTTTGCTGGTGCTATTGTTGCTCCTAGGTCTTCTGCAACTATTGTTGTTGCCACTGGTTCTGTTATTGGTGTTGTTGGTTCTTCTGCAGCTATTGATTGTTCGGCTACTGATTTTGTTGTTGGTGGAGGTGGTTCTTCTGCTACTACTGGTTCATCTGAAGTTGATATTAAAAAGGTTGGTTTGTCCACAGTTGTTGTTGCAGTTGGTGCAAATGTTGTTGTTGTTGTTGGTGATTTTGCTACTGTTGTTGTGATGGTTGCAGCTCTTGTTGCTGTTGTTGGCTGTGAGAGTGATACTCCTGCTACTCTTCCTTCTTTGCCATTGTTGGCTTGGCCCCCGATGCCCCCTTGCTCTGATGTTTTAGAGGATGATCTTTCTTGGATGGTTGTTCTAAGGAGGAAGATAGGTCTTCCTAAGCATAATCAGTCCTCTCAGTACCTTGCTAAATTTGTTCGTGGTGGTCGGAAGGCCGCAAGGGTGGTCTAGGTCCACTGTTGCTTGTTGTTTGGCTATTGGACTTCTTTGTTTATTGTTGGCACAACTGTTTGTATCTTCTTTGTTTTTGGTTTTTTTGTTGTTGATGTTCGTCTAGTGTTGTATCTTTAGTGCAACATTTTGTAAAGGGTTTCGGGTCCCTTCAAAACTTGTTTTTCCCTTATAATCAAAATTCGTGACCCACAACATGGTGCTATGCCCCTTAAAAAACTTATATAAAATTTATTTTGAAAATAAAACTTTTCTAACTTAAAATAAATAATATAATATAACGTTTTTAAATATTTTATATTAATTTGGAATGTTATGAAATTTAGTCTAAAAGAAATTATAGATAAATTAAAATTATATAAAATTTATATTAGAAATAAGCTTTAAATATAATAGATTTAAGATTAATAAACCCAATTATTATAACAATTTTAACTAATATATTTTAACAATTATATTTTAATTGATAGAAAAAATAAAAAATATTTCAATTTAATTTTTAAATGCTTATTAATATTTTTGTGATAGAATCATTAATTTGGATATACACTACTTCTTGTTTCCCAATTTTGTTCTCCCATTTGATGATCTCTTTAATAATTTTCTTGTTAGTTTTTTTCCTTAGTTTCCTCCCTTTATTTATAGTTTTCTCTCATAGTTTTTTTATAGGTAAGTTGCTACCATGGGGTAGCGCCCTTGGTGGGGGAAACCATTTAATTCTAGCCCTCTTGGATGTGCTAGGTTTTCTCTCATATATGTTTTAATTATTTAATTATTATTATTATTTTTATTTTTAAAATAATTTTTGGACTAAAATAAATAATAAAAACAATTATTAAATATTATTTTATTTATTTTCACAATAATGAACAAGATAATATAAACAAAATAAAAATATCAATTTATACAAATTTAATCATGATAGTTTTTAACCACTATTTTAAGATTAATATATATCTTTTAATATATATATATATATATATATATATATATATATATATATAAAATATAATACATATATTGCACTTCTATATATGAAAAATTGATTAAAACAATAAACAATAATTAATCAATCTAAATTGATTACACTTAATTTATTGTATTTGATTAATAAATTTAAATTAACCTCATTAACAAAATTTCATTTTCCTTTAACTAATAAAATTATGTTTTAAAAATAAAAATATCTCTAATAAAAAATTACTAGTTTTACTTAGACCTTAACATTACTATTTTAAAATAGGAAAAAAATTAAATTTAAGTCATAAAAGAAACTAACATTATTGATTTTCTAAAACTAACCTCTTCTCCTTACGTAATATTATAAAGAACTATTTTTAATATTTCCCACATGTCAATAAAATAAAATAAAATAAACAATTAATATTAAATTCTACCCACTTTGTAATCCATATAATATTAGTTAAACTTTTTTTGTTTTAATCTTGTTTTTTATTATTTTGTGTTAAACCTATTTTATTTTATTTATTTATTTTGAATAATTAAGATAATATTTAGATATTACCAATTTATTTGAATAATTATTTATTTAATTAATTTTTATCATTATTACTTGATAATTTATTATTATTTTATTATTATCAATAGTCAATTGCTATTTTTTTATGGTTAATTAATTAATAAATATTTTTATAATTATTTAGAATATCAATTATAAGATTTTCAACATGGTAATTTTAATTTATAATCAATAAGATATGGCACGACACTTCCAAATTTTTGCAGCAAGAGGGCTTCTATGAACATTACCAATGACTTTCTTGGAGTGGCTTCAGACTCCTTTTAGTCCTCAAAGGGTGTTGATTGTGGTGATTTTTTGCCTATTGCAATAGATTTGTCTAGTGGACTGATAGGGGTGGAGAATGGTCAGGTCCTTGAGTGATAAAAGTCTCCCAGAACAATGCCTAAGTTTGCACTTTGGTCTGCTTGTAGAGGTGTTCCCCTTGGGAGGGAGAACAAAGAGTACACACGAAGCACTAGATGCTCGTAGTTTAGCCACGATGATCACAAATCTATCTCCCAAGAGGGTTTTTCTTGTTGATAGGGATTCCTTTTTGGAAGCAACCAAATCAGGGACTCGTTCATCTTATCCACTTCTGAATTCGAAGGATCACATAGGTAATGATAATAGGAGGATTGTTCATTATTTTGAAAAACCCCTAAAATTGAATTTTGATGTCAATTTAATGAAAGAGTTGCATGAAAATGAGAATTTTTTACTAAGAATAGGTTAATTGAAAGGTTTAGTCATTTTTGGACAAGCCTTTTAGATCTGCACAAATGGATATCAAAAACATGGATTCCTATAAAGGAAGAAAATTTAAATTTATCCATGTGGTCAAGGTTTTTTACTCTGGTTTTTGACAATAAAAAAGATAGTCTAAACATCATTCTAATTTATGTTTGGTTGTGGGAAAAAAACATCATGATGTTAAAATCATGGAATCCACTACTAAATCCTTTTCAATCATGTATGTTTGGGTTCACCTTCTAAATATCTCCCTCCACTTCTAATTTGTATCATACTTTGTAGAAATTGGAAACTCTATTGACAATTTTGTGACTACAAATATAGAATCAATAGATTTTATTTACAACCTTTTCTCAAATTTTGATAGAATTGGATACCTCCAAACATCTATGGCAGAAATAATCTTGAATGCTAACGGTCAAGGATGGAATAAACCTTTGGACTATGAAGGTTTATTTTTCTAGTGTAAAAGATGTGATAAAATTGGGCATAATGTAGAAAAAGACCCAAACATTAAAACTTAGAAAAAGAGGGAGGCCTCATGGTGGAAAGATGCTTCCCCCAAATATTATATTGTTGATAATTCTCCCAAAAGGAATGAATCCTCTTTAGAAATTGATACAAGGAATAAGAATTATTTGTAGATGAATGAGCATTATTTAGAACCAATGATAGATCAAAAATTGGTCCAACAAGTCACCTCACATAGCTTGGAGCTATAAAAAATCATCAATGATTCTACTCAAGAGTATTCAAATAGCCATCATGGACCCAAAGGTCACACATCCTTCATATTCTACAGTGATTGATAAGGGGCCCGACATCTTGAGGGATGAAAGCACATCTACTCAAACTCCACTTCAATTCCAGAAGGATCTTAATGATGGAGGTGGTGACAAAGAATGACATATAATGTAAAAATAAAAATAATACTCATAGAAGCAAGGAAGTTTATAATAAAATGCACCTTTAGTATCATACAAAATCAGGTGTTCAAATAGAAACTTAATTGTTGTGTGGATTTTGTAATTAAAAGCTATCAGGAAAGTAGTCACTAGACTTTTGTAATTTTACCTAGTTTTGACATGTAATTTTCAATCTTTGATTAATATATAGAACAACCCTATGCCGCAACTTACCAAGAAAAATAAATAATTATAAAATTTGCATAGTACTAGAAATAAAGAGGCATGACAAGATTATATTTATAAACATACACAAATTCTATACAATTTCTAATACATTTTTTCAATTAATTATAGCGTCAAGAAATGATTTTATTTTTCCATCCTTTTTTCTTTTTGATTTGTTAGTTGGATGCAACTAACATAGAAAGATTGATTTTACTATCTTTTGTGTAGGATCTTCCATTATATAGATTAAAAATAATGGCAAGGATATTCTCTTTTTCTGTAATTTTTAGCACTCTTTGGGCTCTAAGTAATTCTTAAGGAATTAACAAGTTGTGAAGAGGATAATATTGTATTTATAAACACACACACAAACTCTATACAACCTCTAATACAATTTTTCAATGACTTATAGTCTCTAGGCTCATGTTTTACAATCTACAATAGTTTAGATATTCTTGGGAGCTAGTTATTTTATCTTTTTCATCACTTTTCTACTATCAATGGAAAACCCCTAGTCAAGACAAGGAGAAGAAGTAATATAGCTAGGTCACAAAGGATAATTCTACCAACATCCACATTCATATTACACTTCGGATCATACATATCTCAAGAGTACGAACTATTGTTCTATTTACTTTTTGTTTAAATTAAATTATATGGATTGATTAAGACAATGAAAAAACAAGGATGAAAATACAAAGTTTCAAAAGAAATAAATGGACCCTTTTAAATTTCTCCTTTGATGGTGCATTTGAAGATTCAAGAGCCTTAATAGACTACTAAACAAGGAAAATATTACAACTTCAAAACAACACACAATAGTTATCCTTTTATTGCATGTAAATCATGTATTATAGTAGGAGTGTTCTAACATGAATTTATATGTCCATACATTCCCTAGCCTCAAGACCTTACACCTCACATATATTGAACTAGAATGTTTTTTAAAATCTCACTTGAAACCCTCAACTTTTCAATTCTCCAAATTATTACTTATGTAGAAGAATTTCTCTAGAACAATTCCCTCTCCAAGGGATTAAATCCCAATTTATATCCAAATTTGTAGAAGGCGGCGACCAATCCACATCTTGGAGTGATGGAACATGCATAAAGTCCTCATTAGCCTTAGAGATATGTAAGCAAGCCATTACAATCATTTCTAACATCCTTTTGTTTCTTTTCAAATAGTTATAAAAATCAGAGGTGGTTTCACCATAGAAATTCATGTGGATAAATCATGACCATCAAGACATGAAAATGTGAGGGTCGTCAAGGCATAGTCGAAAGTGTAAGAATAGGTATATAATAACTCTACACCATGCGATATTTGGCTGAAGATTATAGCCACACAAGATCTAGGAACTTCATGAAAGCACATGAGAGATCAATATGCAATGCTCAAGATTGCAATGGAATTAAATCCAACATACAATGTAGAGAACCACCTGGTTATATAGCCAAGGTGAGACATAGAATTAAACATGATTATGAAAAATTTCTTAATCTTATGACATGTGACAACTTCTGATAACTACCTAGGACACATGTGTTAAAATCAAAAGATAAGATAATATCTAATGAAAACTAATATATTCTATAAAGATTCCTTGCTAGGAGGTCTAAGTAAACTTAACATGTAAATAAGACCTACTAATGACTAGATAGTTGAAAAACCTATTTACACCAACACCCCCCCTTAAGTGCAACTTAGGGAGTAGCTTATTATTATGCAAATGACACAAAGATGGGTCTCAATTATGAGGCCATGTTAAGTACCCATATACAAATTCAAATGTAATTTCTCACAAACAGAGAAAAGGAGAAAACCCAATGGGACAAAACTACTCCCTAAAAGAGAGATGAGAACAAAATACTTTCAATGATGCATGAGAAGGACAAAACCTCATGCAAGGAAAAATATCCCCCCCAAAAGAGAGAAGAAGAAGAGATACTATGCATCCCCATTCAATGTTGAGTCTCTTGCAATGATGGTAGAAGCTTGACATTGAATACTGAAGATGATATGAGAGTGTCGAACAATGTTCCTCCCCATAGGAAGAAACAAAACCAAGATAGTATGCAGGACATCTTACCATTCCTGAAAGGAAGTTTAATGAAGATAGATGATGTGTGATGTCTTTGAAGAATGCTCAAGTGTCTCCATGTCGATGCTGAAAGTTGTCACACTCCAAATAGGCATTCTAGGCCACATTGCTAAAGAAGACAATCTAGAATATCCTAGAAATGATTGTAGAGCACATTCCAAAGACAAAGTTACTTCCTTTGAAGAGAAAGAAGCCTCCTC
>VDFB02138359.1:0-13756 GCA_007258455.2 Sequoia sempervirens
TACAAATGTAAGTTGAAATAGGTTTATTGATAATTATAAATAGGCTTTTTTTCATTCAACGCACCATTGAAATTAGACATGAATGGCCACTACAGTATGAAATGACCGATTGTTTGATAGGAAAATTCAAATTTGAAAGTCAATTACCACAATTCAATTCATTCAATATACACATTTGAATGATTTTATAAGAGAGAATTTCCAGTGTCATTTTCATTATGAATTCTCCTATGCTTTCACTACATATCCTCTGCAAAATTCAGCTCGGTACATATAATAAAACAAAAAACATATTATAGTTCATATATATGATTGAATTTATGCAAGCCACCTATTTTGTCAATTAAACCAAATATAAAAGTGATTTCCTAAAATCCATGATAGAACTCAGGCATAAATGGTTACTGTAAAATGAAATGACATATTGTTTCCCATGAAGATTCAATTTGCACATTCAAATGATTTTATAAGAGGGAATTTCTAGGGTCATTCCCTGAATATCCTCTGCAAAATTCAGAGCTTACTAAGGCAACCTATGCACATTCCTCTTAAAAGGGAGCTTATTCATGTTGGTACACCCAGAATAACTAAATTCATGTTTTTATTTATCAGTATACTGGATTTACATTTATGTTGTCTATTTCATTATTCAATATACTCTTTTATATTTATGTACTTAGTGTTTACATTATTTTCAGGCATACAAATTATTCAGTTTTTAGTTAGTTGTTCAAATGAGCATTATCCATTATGTAATCATATCACAACATACAATGATATGGGTTAATCTATTTTCTTCCACTTATTTTATGTGTTTCAATAATTAGATTACATATATGTCTATACATATTCATGTACATGTATATGTATATGTATATACATATGTATGTTTGAATGTATATGTATATGTATATACAAATACATATACACATGCATACACATGTATATACATATATACATAGACATGTATATTTATATACATATACATATATTTATTGACAGTCCTGGCATGAAGTTGTTTGAGGGTGTGTATTCTAGCACACATTAAATGTACTTTACTGAAGGTTTGAGAAGTGTGTAGAAATATTTCAAAGAATACACTTGTTCTCAAATCTTTCTACATGCTTGTTCTCAAATCTTCTATAAAGTACATTTAATGTAACCTACAATACACACCCTCAAACAGCTTTGTGCTACATTTGTCAATAAATATATGTATATGTACATGTGTATGCATGTATACACATACATATATATATATGTCCTTTCTATTGCATTGCCATGTAGGGTGCCATCATATGCAATATACACTGTTATTTTTAGCTTCATACTAAGGATCAAAACATTGTGGATTTTAATGCTCCAATCAAAACTCTTATTGTTGTGTATGCATATTGTAAGGATGATTTGATGTGGGAATGTTATGCGTACTGAGTACTACCCCCATTTATTACAATTATTTTGCAGGCAAGTGGGATCGTCAAGAGGTGAATCAAGTATGTGGATTATCAACATACCAACGAAGCTGTGTAACTTGTTAACACAATAAACTCTATAGGGACATTTTGCTTTGAATGCTTTATGATATGTTTACATTTTCGGTTATATTGTGTTCATAAATATTGTGTTCTTACAAATGCTTATTTGATTGGAGGAATATATTTAACTACATTGGTCTCTTAATGGCAAGCATGCGAGGACTTCTCCACAATCAACAGAAAACATTAAGCGTTAATGAAAGGTAAATTCTTTGACTTTACTTTGGCAATGACCTAGTAATACTGAAAAAATAGTGTTTTTATATATATGGTTGGAAGTTAGATGAATTGAGTAATAGTATAGAATAATTATGAGATTAGTTAGTATTAGATTAATTATATATTTGTATGTATTTACATATATATTGATAGGTGTATATATATATATATATATTGTTATGCATATATGTATGTACATATATAGCTATATATATGTGTGTCTATGCATATATATATAATTAATCTAATAATTAATATGTAGTTTTGTTAAATTTTGATACTAATAATTAATTAGAATATATCATTGTCTGCAAATACAATGATTACAATTTGCAAGCAATGATATATTCTTATCAGATTGTAGGTATATGTATATATTTATATATACATACAATCTGATAAGAATATATCATTGTCTACAAATATATACATACAATCTAATAAGATCATATCAGTGTCTACAAATCTCATGATTAATAGTTGCAGACTATGATATATTCTTATCAGATATATACATACAATCTGATAAGAATATATCATTGTCTGCAAATACATATATACAATATATCAGTGTATGTACATACAATCTGATAATAATATATCATTGTGTGTGTATATTCTTATTAGATTGTATGTATATATACATACAATCTGATAAGAATATATCATTGTCTGCAAATACATATATACAATTTGATAAGAACATACATTATCTACAAATAATGTATCATTGTCTACTAGGAGGTGGTCACTTTAATCTCAACTCAACCACATTACCTTATTAACCATGTGCCCCATATTCCTCCATCAAACCACACATATGGGTTTACCTAACTGTGGTATGTCAGGCATCTTTAAGCCCTAAACTCATCATCTCCCATATATTTATTGCCAAATAACTATTTGTAGACAATGATATATTCTTATCAGATTGCATGTATATATATACATACAATTTGATAAGAATATATCATTGTCTGCAAATATATATACAATCTAATAATAATATATCATTGTCTGCAAATTGTGTTTGCAATCAAAGTTTTATGATTTTGTTATTGACAAACACTAAAATATAGTGTAATTAGTGATACCATAGAAAATAGAAGGCTGAAACCCTCATCAAACATATAAGAGATGCAAATTTGAGGTTCCAATAAAAAACAACAGCAACATTAGGACATTTTATAATCATATCATAGTTATATTTTTAAGCAAACTGCAATAATTGATTGGGTGGTGCAACAAAAAAAAGGCTGGAACATACTTGAAACATATGAAAATATTACTGAAAGCTTGTATTCAACTTCTCACCTTAAACATATGTGAGGTTCCAAACATAATAACAGTAGCATTATCACATTTTATAATCATATCATAGTTATAACTTGAAGCAAATAAACATATTTGATATGCAAAGAAGATCACCAAAATATACTGCTATATCGATCAAAAAACAAAATTCAATACGAACATAATCAATTCTCCATATTGCTAGGAAAAGGAGGTGGCATGAGATATCCACTAATAGCTGAGTTTGGTCCACTTGTAGGAGGTGATACTTGGTTAATACCTTCTTGAAGGCATGTTTTTATTTGCGCAAGCAATGTCTAGCTTGCATCTACAATCATTCCCATTTGTTGTGAGCCACTCCCAACTTGCATTTTGTTGATGGTTATAAAGGTTGGTGACAATATGCTCATTATATCAAGTAGGATAGGGTGTTGGGGGGTATATGATTCTCCACTATAGACTTATGTTTTATTCTCTCTACTTGTTTTGCTTTCTTTTCAGCTGCCTTTTGTATACATTCAACCTTCGCCTACTCCTGTCTAATGGCTTTCTCCCACATTCTAATCATTTTCTACTCATCTTCTATCACTTTCCTTGCTTGCTTCTCATCCCTTGTTGCTTCCTTTTGAATTGCTTTTGTTTCACATTCTTCCTTTCTCTGCAACATTTGCTCCTTCTTATGTTGTTGCAACTCCTCTTGCCTTGTCTTCTCTACCTCTTGTTGGTTGAACAATTTGATGAAGGTATCATGTGTTAGTACTTGGGACTGCCTACTAAGGTGAAGCAATCCTAAGCAACCTCCTCATGATGTTCCTTGCACCCTATACACTAGAAGTTTCAAAAAAAATTTGTTTGGTCTTGTTGTTTGTTGTCCATCATGTGGTGTGCATGGCACAAACTCAGCTTCTTCTTCACTAATTGCATTGTCATCTTCACTTTGACCATCACTATGCTCTTCCCAATTCCTTGCAGTAGTGAAGTAATGTTTTACTTCAGCTAGATCAATGTGTGGTGGGGATGGCATAGAAAGGATGACTTCTTCCTTAGTCGAATTTAATTACACTCCAAGGTTTGTGGCTGCTTCATGCATCCATTCCAATTGGCTAACTTGAGTTGGAAAACTCAGGCCTGTTGAAGTAGTTGTCGTATCTTCATTGCAGGGTGCAATAACTGGTTAGACTTCTGGTTGGAAATCTGCAAAAACTGATTGGATTTTTGGTTCAATGTGTGATGTAGTTTCAACACCCTCATTGCATTCTACTACAACATCACTTGCCACATCCCTTGCATCATATTCCCACACAAAACCATCTATTACATCCTCATTGTAACCAAGTAGACACAAGCATGTCTTTGCTGCCATAACATCATCTTCATTTTCCATTGTGATTGCTTCATATTTTGTTGTAGGAGTTGCAACATCATCTTCAACAAGATAGCCCTCATTTGGCCTGTTAAGGGATGATCGATTATGAGCAGACAGCGTTAGTAGGTCTATTCCTAATTTTCTTACTTCTTCTATGGTCTTGAAAGCCACATGGCTACCATGACCGTCAAAAATGAGAAGGGCCATGTTTGTCGATGAAACCCCACTAGGGATATTAGCTGCAAAATGGTCTAACCATTTGACAAATAGTTCCTTTGTCATCCAAGCATGTTCTTGGACTGCCATTAATGCCCCTATCTCACAATTTATGATATAGATTTGCATGTGCCTCTTTGATTTAAATAGGTAGAACCCAGGAATACTTAACCCAGACACACTTATATAAGCCAGCACTGTGATCCACTCTCTACTTTTTGATACCAAGTGTGGTACACATTTTGCACTCAATTTGACAATAGCTCTCATGCCACAGTTCCTACCACCTTGAATACTAGTTTCATCACAGTTCCATATTCGGATTGCTCCATAGTGGTTAAAGTTGATCATATTCTCGAGGTTGTTGTAGAATGCTTGCACAATAGAAGGACGAACCATAATTGCTTTGTCACTGTCTACTCCTTCAACTACTTTGATTGTCAAATTTGGGTGCCTTCTTCAAAATCTTGCCCACCATGACCTCCTGAGGATCCCATTTGTGAAAGGATTGGGTTGACTTGCAGTTATTTGGGTAATTGTGGCTTGTAGTTGATTAACTTACAATTCATGGCCCAATTATGCTATGTCCTTGCACCATTGGACAACTTCAGTCTCCTCCTTTTTAGATAAAATGGTGTGTGGACCCCTCCTCTTGGTGGTGGTAACTCCTAACAACCATGCCCTCAAATTGCTAGGTGGCATACTCCACTTGATTGTTCCTGCCATGATTGACATGTTGTGTTCTTTGGCACTTTTAACTACTCCTTCCATATCAACATATGTCCACTTCCTAATGGGTACAAGTGAGGGCAGTTGCACAAGGGTAAGTGCACAAAGTTGAGTCCGCGAAATGTGGAAGTTTTGCCTTAGGCAAAAAATGGTCGGCTTTCAAAAATGGGATCGGCTTTTTAAAAAGCGGGATCCTATTTACCGCGGATCGTTTTTAGCGGGGATCCTTTTTAGAAAATGGGATCCGTTTAGCTTCGGATCTCGAGCCTAAGTTTAAAAATGGGATCATGTTTTCAGAAATTTCCATTTTTAGAAAAATTTAAAATGGGATCCCGTTTGAAATTTTCAAAACGGAAATATCAAAAATGGAAAGTTTTAAAATGAGATCCCTTTGAAAAAATTTCGAAAATGGAAACTTCAATTTTTGAAAAATTTCCATTTTCGAAAGTTTTCAAAATGGGATCCCGTTTTGAAAACTTTTCATTTTTAGAAATTTTCGCTTTTGGAAGAATTTCAAAACGGGATCCCATTTTACAAAAAGGATCCCATTTCATAGAACCATAAAAATGGTTTTTAATAAAATGGGATCCTATTTTGAAAACGGGATCCCGTTTTGTAAAGCGGATCCTATGTCAAATTCTAAAATCAAAGGAAACCACTTCCACTTTTTTTTGGCCAAAAAGTGGACTCAACTCTTGCACACACCCACAAGCCGGGTTGAACATTTGGTGAATAGGAGGTTCAGCTTCTGTTGTGTTGGTGGCTTCATCTGCAGAGTCAAGAACATCTTGTTGGTTGGGAATTGCATGCACTTCCTCAGCAGACTTTGTTTCAACGAAGTGCACCCCACAAGTGACTCTAATGGCACATTGTCCTCTTCCTACAGTCCTTTTTTTCCTTCTAGCAAGTGCCATGATTTTTCACTTGATCTGGACGGACAGTAAGAATTGCATAACTTCTTAGTGCACCAAAGAATATATCATTGTCTACATAGATATATATACAATTTAATAAGAAAATATCATTCTTTGCAAAAATATATATACAATATGATTAGAACATATCATTGTCTATGAAGCTTCATGTGATTAAATTTCATGATTATAATGTAGGGATTCGAAGAGAATCCGACAAAATCTATATATCCATTTAATTTCATGTGCATATTATAATTACTGAAAATAGAAAACATCTACCCATTAACTCATATCCTTACATTTCATGATTATACGGGCATTTGACAGTATACCCATTAAATTTCATGATTATACCGTTCAAAAATCCAACAATGTTTGTTTAAATCCCATTACATGTGATTAGTTCATAGAATAATGTCAAAAAAATCATAGCAATCAAACCCTCGATGCCATAGACAAAATAATTCATGAGGGATCAAACTTCTAACAATCACATGTAAATATAAATAATTACAATCAAACCCTTAATGCCATATAGAGAAATGATTTTTAAACACACCAAAATGCACTCAAACACCATCGACACCAACAAGAACCCATTGTTGAACAAACAATATTGCAGGTGAAGAGAGGTGGATCAAATTTTCACCAATCACATGTAAATAGAAATGATTACAGTCAAACCTTTAGTGTAGTTGAACTGATAATGCCAATGTGTTTATTAAAGATAACTGAGTTATAAGGATATATGGCAAGAAACTTGGGCATTATTAAATGGTAGACATTAATAGAGGCTCATGATAAGGTCCATGTGATGAAACCCTACACGACTTGATATGATGAAACACTACACGACATGACTGTATATATATACATATACAATTTGATAAGAATATATCATTGTATTTGTAGAGAATGATGTATTCTTATCAGATTATATGTATATATACATAGAGTCTGATAAGAATATATTATTGTCTGTAAATAAAAAGATTACAAATTGCAAACAATGATTTATTCTTATCAGATTATATATATATATACAGTCATGTCGTGTATATATATATAGATAAAAACTGTATACCCATTAAATTTCATGATTATTAAAGAGGGATTCAAAATATAACTGCGATATGATTACAAAATGGGTAATGTTGTTATTATATTTGATGTATCATTTAAAGATAATGTTGTTGTTATTATCTTTGATTTATGATGAATACAGGTGAAAAAAATGTAACTATGATATGATTAAATAATGGATAATGCTAAGTTGAATAGCTGACTGAAAATAGAATAATTTGTATGCTTGAAATTAATGTAAACACTAAATACATAAATACAAAAGAGTATATTGAATAATGAAACAACCAACATAAATGTAAAACAGTATGCCTAAAAATAATGTAAACACTGAGTACATAAATATAAAAGAGTATATTGAATAATGAAATAGACAACATAAATGTAAAACAATATGCCTGAAAATAATGTAAACAATGAGTGCTTAAATATAAAAGAGTATATTGAATATTGAAACAGACAACGTAAATGTAAAACAATATGCCTGAAAATAATATAAACATTGAGTACATAAATATAAAATAGTATATTGAATAATGAAACAGACAACATAAACGTAAATCCAGTATACTGATAAATAAAAACATGAATTTACTTATTTTGGGTGTACCGACCTAAATAAGCTTCCTTTTAAGAGGAATGTGCAAAAGTTGCCTTAGTAAGCTCTGAATTTTGCAGAGGACATTCAATGAAAGCAGAGGAGAATTCATAATGAAAATGACCCTAGAAATTCCCTCTTATAAAATCATTCGAATGTGTAAATTGAATGCATTGAATTGTAGTGGTTGATTTTCAAATTTGAATTTTCATGGGAAACAATTTGTCATTTCATTTTGCAGTGGCCATTTATGCCTAAGTTATGTCGTAGCTTTTAGGAAATCAATTTTATATTTGGTTTAGTTGACAAAATAGGTGGCTTTATTAAATTCAGTCATATATATGAATTATAATATGTTTTTTTGTTTATTAGGGAGCCTTACACCATTAATTATGTCCATGTGTCAAGAAGTAGATGGAGTTAATGCATGAAGATGTGAAAGGAAGTGTAAGTGAATGTGCAATTGTTAGCTTATAAAGTTGATCAATGTTTTGTATTATGTCACAATGTGCACTATTAATTGTTCATAATGTTTTAAATTATGTGACATTGTGCACCATTAACTGTTTATATATACATGTAAATACAATCTAGTTGAAACTTTGAGCCACATGCATAAAGTGGTTATTGTAAACATAAATATACTTTAATTAATTCAAAAATGACTTTATTTTGTGCAACTTGTCTTGTGTTAAAAACATATATGTAACAATATATATGTTTAAATTTGTTTTTCTTTTTTGGTTAGCTACACATTTAGTAGTGAACATGTACTGGTGTAATTTACAATTTTTTATTGGCTTAATTAAAACATTGTAATGACTAAAACATAAATGGATATTGGGGTTCACGTGAGCATGGAGGAAACAACAATTAGATCATGGGTGTCAACTGACACATTTCCCCTAGTTAACTGAAAAAAAGTCAAACTCGTACTTGTCATGCCAATGGCAAGTACTAATAACTCACATCCACTAAATCTTTCTTTCCAGCACTTTCTAGAGTCCTTTCCAGCACTTTCTAGAGAATGTCGACCTTGCACTGAGTCTATAACTGTAATTGCAATCGAAGGCAAATAGCATGTTTTTAGATGCCCAGGTTTCGTCACCTGAAATTACCGAGATGGCAGTAGCGCTGCTGAACAGCATTTTGCCACCAAGTTCAGTCAATTATGATAGCTCAAGTCTGAACTCAAATAGATTCAACTTCTTAAGGCAAAAATTTTGTTGTCGATTCAATAAGAACACTGACATTTGTAGTGAATCCAATGACAGCAATACTATTTGCAGTCAATTCAATACAAAATATGGTATCTATAGTCAATTCAGTAAGAAGAATGGTGTTTACATCAATAGAAGTAGAAGGAGAATACTGGGTCCAGTAGCATTTTCTGTCAAGTCCAGTGAAGAGGAATCTTCAATTGATCAAAGTACGGATAGTGCAAGAGAAGGTGGGTCTGTTGGCATTGCAGAGAAAACGACAGAAAATGAGAAGACTATTATGGAGGAGGAGAAGAACATACAGCAAGAGAGTGACTGGAAGGCGGATGAGGACTTCAAGAACTTTATGGGTAACCCCTCCATTGAAGCAGCAGTTAAGCTGGAGAGAAAAAGAGCTGAAAGGAGGATGAAGGAATTAGAACAGGACGCCGCCTCGGGGAATGTCTTTCAGAAATTCTTTTCAAATTTGCTCAGAAGCACTGTTGCTCTGGAAAAGGAGAGGTTGGAGAAGGCAGAAGAAAAGTTTAAGGCTCTTGATCTCAATAAAGTAAGTTTTGCTCTGATTCCTGATCATTACTCCTTGATGTGCTTTGTAGTGTAGTAATCAACTAGTAGGCATAGCTTAGAGCTATTAGGATGCCTCCTTATTGGCCGTGATGTTATAGGGAGCTGTCTTTTCGTTCAGCTTGGTCTTTTTTAACCTGTCCCAGGTAGCTCTGCCTCATTTCTTTGCTCTTTTTTCTCTTCTACACCTAATGACAAGAGTGGACCGGCTATCATATTTTTCTTTAACCTACTTCAGCTTGCTCTGCTTCATTGCTCTGCTCTTATTATTCTGTAGCACCTTTACTATCCTTTTCTTTCACAAAAAGAATGAACCAGCTACGACTCTAACTTAGGTTCTACGAGGTGCACTGCTCTGCCACTAATGTAGAGGCTTTTCTCACGTTTAGTGCTTCTTAGGTGTGGATTGACCTCCAAACACCTGTTCAAGCCACACCGAGCCAATCACAGTTCGAACTTGCCAGACAGTTCGAACTTACCAAGTCTGGCTCTAGAACTGCAATGATAACAAGAACCATTTAACCATCAAACCTAGGAGCTCTGAGTGCTGTACTGTTGACTTCGGGCCTTCAAATGTTCTGTGAAGTGTGAATTGAGTACTTGATAAGAATTATTTCTTTATAAATTCTGAGCTGGTGAAGCTCAGGAGTAAAACAACGATTCACACTTGTTTGGACACTTGAGTTCAAAGCTTGGATACAAAGCAACTGTTCTGCAAGGGATATGCACTTTTTGCTGACAGGCCAGGAAATTCTGGTGTCCAAGGAAATACAATGCAAATGGTAAAACCTTGAGAGTCCAATCTTGGCATAGCAGACATGAGGATTTACCCCTAACCGATGGGTACATTCTGTGCTGTGGTACCAAACTGGTTAGCATGACTTTTAGCATACTCTTTCATCAACTGTGATGTTTCAGGGCATCTTTCTTGGTGACCTTTTTGTTATCTTCATCTTCTTTGACTTATCTAGGGTTGTCTCTGCTTCATTGCTTTTCTTTGGTTCTTCTTTTGCATCTCTTTTGTTTTCAAATTCTACTTTGATAGGAAAATGGGGTACCATTTACTGTCCCATCAGGCACTAGTTTTGGCAGTCACTTTGGCCATACCTAATTCAGGACTATAACCACCGGATTCACCTCAATTTCCCAAAATCAGTCCTTCAAATACTGAAATTATATCTAACCAGCCCCATGACCTTGAAGATCTAGAATAATCTATGTCTATTCAGAGCCAGCTGCATTCCCATTTGAGCCAATTTTCACTCTTGGCCTCTATTCAGCTCCTACACATCTGTAATAAGCTCATGGCATCAGGAAGCAAGAAACTAGTATGCATACAGGAAAATCAAAACCAACAATGACTCACATCTGAAGGAAGCAGAATTTCAGTTTAAATGCTCCTTTACTAATTCATAAGCAATATTCTGCTACTGCATCATTCTTCCTGGCGAGAAGAAAATTTGAATCACCTGGTTCAATATTATCATTTCTTATTTCTCTTTTTCTGCTTCTTTCTCCAGGTGACAAAACCTCCCACAGTTGGAAAAAAAATTGAACCACCTGGTTTAGTGTTATTAATTCTTACATCTCAAATTATTTGTTTTGCAATTGTGTTTTCAAACACGCATTCAATAGATACATCATTAGCTTAAACAAGATTAGCTTTGTACTTGCACAAATTAATTGCATTTCTCCAGCAATTTTATTTGTATAGGCTTTAATCCCATCCCTCAGTTATATCTTTGTACCTGTTTCTGCATTTCAATCTGCAGCTTCTTCTTTGACATACTTTTCTCTTTAGGCTCTACAATTGTTACATTTTTTTCTGATTACCCGAAATATATTCATATTTGTACTAATGTTCAGTTCCAATAGTTCTTTCAAAACCACATTTTTCCTCTTCTACTTTTGTCCCCACAATCTTCGAATGGTATTGCTATTGTCTTCCAGTTCTTCTTCCTGACCTGCATGCAGATCAATAACTTCAATCACATCAGAATTAAGGATGGAAGCCTCAATCTCTTGGACCTCTTCTTCAAACGTAACCACAATTTCTAATTGTTTCTTCTTATTGTCTCGTATATCTCTAGAGCCATGTTCTTCCAACGAAATTTGCTCTTCACTAGGGGCTTTTCCATCCTCAGATAACAAACCAGTTCCCTCCCCTACATTTGGTTCTTCTCTGACAATTTCATCTTGGTATTCTTGCATGTTATGAGGTAATAACTCAGCCATTTTCTTAATAGGTATAATCTTTATTTATTCTATAAACCTTGTTACTTGTCTAATCATTGCAATCTCTTTGTTTCCCTCATCACTTTATCTTCTGTTTTAGCTAGTCCATCTCCTTTGGTAATATTTCTTGGAAGGTGTGTGTATTCTCAACATGTTTTTCATAATTTTTTCTAACGTCCTAATATTTTCCTTCCCCTCTTTGATTCTCTGTTTTAACTTTTATTGAGATTTTTCCACAAATGAAACCTTCTTTGTTAACTTAGTGGCTGCAAATTTCTAGACATTGTGGATCCTTTATCTTCATTCTCTTGAATTAATGCTTCCATCTTATGGGCCCATTGATTCAAATCCTCAACTCAGAAAATTTTCAGACATATTGAGAGTGTTGTGCATCCTCAATTTTCCAATTTGACTTGCTAGGACTTGACTTTTACTTCTTCAGCAATCTAGGTTCAAGAGCATCTAATCTCCTGAACAATTTCTTGCCGAAAATTCTTTAAGTTTCTTATGTTCCTCCTGCTTCTTCTTCCCCAGTTTGAGTAAGCTCCTTTCTTAACTATTCTCTATGGCTCTGCTTATAAATTATTATAGCTTGCTGCAATGCACTTCTTTTGCACTAGCACTCCACTCAAAATTTATAAGACCATCTTGGAACTAATGCTTCTACAACCTTATCACTTAGGTTGCTCTTCTCAACTCAATTTAGTAACTCTAGCATGACGCTGACACTACTGTAGAGGAACACAAGAGACTACAATGCAAACTGGAAAATCAAAACCAACATTAACTTCATCCACAGGAAATTAATTTTATTTTTATTAATATAAGAGCATTATAATGCCTACCCACATAATAAAAATCTATCCCCTTAATAATGATAATGATGACATCTAATGTCCTAAATTCTCTTAAACTGTTTACATTCCTTGAAAGCTTGTTTTTAGAAAAATAAATCTGCTTTTTCCCATATCCGGAGAATGTTTATTCTAGAGGTACTTTTCATGCTTGGTAAGAGGACGTAATTTAAAGCAACCTACGTTTCTTATCTCCTAGGAAATATACTTTTTAAAGCCACTTATTATTGTCTAGCAAAGTCAGTTTGTGACTCTATAACAATGTGTATCCTTGCAGATTTCCTGATAATGTTCTATATGTGCTTTGGAGAAAAACTCATTTGCCTGCTTTGGATAAGGGAGCACTACCCATGTTGTTGCTTGTACCGTTTTTTCTTAATCAGAAGAAATGTAAACTTATCTCAATAAGAGATACTGAGATACAGAATCCTGTACAAAGACTAACCTACATTTCATATCTATTCTATGAATTGCAGTTAAAGAGCTGTTTTGGTTTTGATTCCTTCTTTGCTGTTGATGTTCGCCGCTTTGGAGATGGTGGCATTTTTATTGGAAATCTTAGGAGGCCTATAGAAGAAGTCATACCTAAACTGGAGAAGAAGCTAGCTGATGCTGCGGGTCAAGAAGTTGTCCTTTGGTTCATGGAAGAAGAAACTAATGATATAAAAAAACAGGTACTCTAGAGTTAATGTTTGCTACTCTATGGTTAGTCTTCTGATTTTCTGAAGTTTCCTGAATAATTTCTAAATCGTATGGCACTGATTGCTTGATACACTTCATGGTATAGATGCATTTAGCTGTAAAGAACATGTATTTGAGCTTCAACTTAGCTTGGGTTGTTTTAATTTTTAGATTTATATAAAAGAGGTTGTATATTTAAAACCACATTGATAATTATTCACTTTTTAGGTTTGCATGGTGCAA
>VDFB02138360.1:0-30404 GCA_007258455.2 Sequoia sempervirens
CTCTTTACCGGTGGAATTCTCCACATCATACCCCTAGGATCTTATGACATAGTATTGGGTATAGATTGGTTGGATTCTCATTGAGTAGTGATAGATTATTGATGTAAGTTAGTGCAGTGTTTGGATGATTCAGGCATGGAGGTAGAGGAAGTTGGCATTCAAAGACCCATCTCTTTACATATGATTTCTACTATGTAGTTAAGGAAATGTATGCATCAGGGTTGCCAGTTGTTTGCTATGATGGTTAATGATTTGGGGTGAGGAAGTCAAGAGGTGTCTCGGTATTATCTATCTTTAGAGGAGTTTGCTGGTCTCCTTGCCGTTGGTATATTTTTTGTAGGTGACCCGGTAGTTTTGCGGGTGCATCCGCAAAAGAGTCTGATCCACTACAAAAAAGGCTCTAAGCTCACACCCTATTTTGTTGGGCCATTCGGAATTTTGGAGAGGATCGGTCTTATTGTGTACCACCTTGCTTTTCTGCCCAGTCTATTATGCATTCAAAATGTATTTCATGTTATTTTCTCGAGTCATATTATCTAGATATTTCTCGTGTTCTTGACTAGAATTCTTTACAGGTAGAGGATGGGCAGCTGGCTCTAGAGCTCATGACCATTCTACAACACATGAGACTTGCTCTTGGGATTGAGACATTGTCAGTTGAGAGTTCAGTGGGATCCCTAATGATGAGTCTTTGGTCTTGGGAGGGATGCATCCCTAAATGCGAGATTTATACCCTTTCTTGTTGTAGGCTTCCAGGAGTAAGCCTAATTCTAGGGGTGAGGATGTAGTGCCCCTCATACTATTCTCTGTTAGACTTGTAGTTGATCTGCTTAGGATTAGAAATTATGACACTTTGTTTGAAGTTGGACTTACTACTATGATGATATTTTGATGATACTTTGGTGATCCTTCTATTACTTGAGTTTATGCACATGTTATGATTGTCATATGCTTTATTTGATTATGTGGACTAATTATATTGTGAGCAATATGTGGTTATTTAATCATGACTTTTATGTGATTGTCTTGTGATTGTTTTTATCTTGTTGTTATGTAACTGACTATCATGAGTTGATGTGGTTACTTGTTTGATGTGTTTGGGTGAAAGGGACAGTGGCACATTACTCACCTATGAGTACCTTGCTACGTTGTGATTTCCTTTCACAGTGTTCTTGTTTATATGTATATGTATATGCACGACCATTTTGTGTGATGTAGGTTACAAGTACTAGGCATTGACTCCACTTGAATTAGCAGATCCAAGTGTGCCCTAAAACCCAATGGAATAGTTGATCGAATATAGCATTTGGTCTCCTACCCTATCCATCATCCTTGAAGAGGATGAGTATCTGGTTCGCTACCTCGTCAGTGTTGTCAGATGTCTGTGGTGAGTTGGTCTTGTTTCTGACCCTGGTTAATGTTTAGGTAATTGTTGTTGATATTTGGTTTTTTTAATTTAAATTTTCTTAATAAATGTTGTTTTAGTTAATTAATGCATTAAAATAAATTATTAGGTTAAAAGGGAATTTTGATAATTAAAGATAAATATATTTATTAAAAATTATAGTTTATGATAACTTAAATGTGTAATGGAATATTATAATATAAAATAAAAATTATAATGGAATGTGATAATTGATAAATAGTAAAAATAATTTAAAAAGATAGAAAATATTTATATGGAGAACATGTATAACTTTGAACAAATGGTTGAAAAAGAAACTTGATGTTTTATTGGGGATTTTAGAGATTTTATTAGACTTTTATTTTTTTTAAATCGAACAACCTTCCTTTTGTAAATAATTATCCTTTTGAGAGATTTTCATTATTATTGATTTTTGTTTTCTAGGAAGAGAGGAGAATTTGGTCTACAAGAAAATTTCATATATGTTGTAAAATTTGTGGGAATTGGAGAATTATTGAAAAGTTTTATTGGGTATTTCCAAGAAGTTGTTACAGTAGAAGACTGATCTCGAAATTAGATTCCCATCTCAACCAGTGTTAGATCTAGGTTGGTTTGTTCTTTTTTCTTTTTTTGTTTATCCAAATAATGCAATCAAATTCTCTATCTTCTGCCTGTTGAAAACAAGTGCTTGAGCTATGTATTGATTTCCATATAGAAACAACAAAAAAATGTATTTGCAAATCTTGTAGTCATCGTTTTTCATGATATTAAATTGATTTACATTCTGCTGATTGTATTCTAGAAGTTTGTACAAATTCCTTTTGCGTCTAGGTCATAACCTTTGCATTCCATGTCTTGACATCACTTGGAGGCACTCTGCCCATGAGTTGCGTGCCCTTGTCATCACTCCAACGTTTGCATTCGAGTTTCTCTAGAATTTTTTTTTATCCATGTTTCCTTACTTGCTCATGCACGATACTTATCTTCTAAATCTTCTTTCCTACATGTGTTTGAATCAAGCAAAATTTATAATCTTTTCATTATGGGGTCGAATTGTTTTTCCCCAATTGATTACTTGGCCTTGAAATTTTCATAGCGATTCTTCCCCTATGTTTTATATTCTGCATTGAAGGTTTTGATTTTATATCGGTGGTGCCATTTTATGGTGTTCGATGCTTTGTTTTATGATTATATTTGGTGATTCTACCTATTCTTGACATCAATATCCTGAAATAGCTTACTGTTATGCTTTAAATTCGATGCATATTTAGTGGTTTATGTTGAGAGCGCTATAACGCTACTATTGACTGCATCTCATGCACTATTTACTTGACTACATTTCTTCATAGTATATACTACGTTTTATTTAGACTTGGCATTTGAAGTTGGTAATGTTTTGTTTCCATTTGATTGCTATAGATTACGAATTTTTCCTTGCCTGTATCTCCATATTGAACATTTCAAATACATATTATTTTGATGGTGTTGTAATTTATTGGAAACCAATTATATAGATGATTCAATGGCTAAACATTACTTTTGTTATTCGATGAATATAGTTTTTATCGGTATTCAATATTAGCATTATGCCTTATTTTTGATGGAAATATGTTGTATTTGGAATTCGATTTAGTTTTCTTATATATTCTAATCGATGGATGTATGTTTTATTTGGAATTTGATGGAGATATTTATTATGTTGTTTGTTGCATATACATATAATGCACTACATCTCTATTTTGATGAAATATGCTAAGAATAGCATTCAATAATATATATATGTGTGTGTATATAAATATAAAGTATATCTCATTATATTGAAAGATTGTATTTGATTAAAAACTGCATTTGATTTTAATACATACATGTATATATTATGGTTCTAATAAAATAATATATTTGTTTTGTAATTAATTGATTTGTCGATAAGTGAATTGAAAAAATAAATAGAAAAGAAAGAAATTGATTTAATTATATTTAGATAATTGAGGGATTTATTTAAATGAATGAATTAGATGAAATTTTAAAATGTTGAGTTCTTTCATATTCAGTTACTAGTTGATATGTAAATTCTTTATGTAAATAGTTATTGAGAGTACATGTTATTGTGTTATTTTTTTTGGAAATTTAGATGATTGTGGTGAATGTTTAATGTGGGAGTCTTTTGTGATAAGTGGTTAAGGTTGGCTTCTAGAGGTTTAGGAGGGATTAATTTTACATGTATGGTTTTATGATTGTTTCATTTGAAAGTGGTTTGGTAATATTGTTTGAGTTGTGTGCAAGAGGGTCAATACTTTGCATGGTGTAAAGCTTCTTGTGATTGTGATATGTGTGAAAGAGGGTCAATGTGTTGCACTGTGTTTTGGATTCATGTTATTAGTTTAAGTGTGCAAGATGGTAAATGCCTTTCTTGTTGTGTAGGGTTTACTAGTTTCAAGTAGGGGGAGTGGCTCTCAATGGGGGCCGAATCCCAAATTGGTGACAAGGATAACCCATTGGAGAGTTTCTTAATCTAGTGATAACCTAAATAATGAATTAGGGGGATGTGTAGTTCTCAGATTAAACAAGATAATGGATGCCTCACCCATGACTATACTGCTAATTTAGGCTAAGGATGGGTTGAGAAGGCCTGGTTGAAAATATTGACTTCCTTGTCCTCACAAAATGAATGTTGTTTTTGCATGTCACCCTATGGGGTTGGGACCTTGTGAGAGGTGTACCGGGAAAACCATAGATGGGGTTTGGGGTCTAGCGAGAGATCAAGCTAGGACAACCCATGCTAGGACCATGCAATGACACTCTTCCCTATTGTAGTCTAGCATTCTCTAGTTGTTTTTCTCCTTCTATTGTATGTGTGCCTCTAGAAGTGAAGTTAATGTTGTAAGTGATGTTTATGTTTTATGTGATGATAATGTTGCTAGCATGTTGTTTTCTTGACTATTTTATTGTAGTGAGGCCATGTGTTATCTCCTAGCATAAGGGTGGGCCTCAAGATTCCACATGGTTGGGGGGTTGGTGCTTTTTACTCTATTGGGTATCCTTGTTGCATGTTCGTGTGTGTGGAGGTTTTATCTTGTGTGGCAGATTCCAGTTCATGTTCTAATTTGAGAAGACATTTTTTTATGTATATGTAAGGGATTGTATCCTAGTGGTACCATTTATTGTATTTTGATGTACTCTTCCCACTTGTACTTAGGGAAGCATTATTTTAAATAATGTAACAATGTAATATAATTTGATGTACTCTCATGTAATGAAATTTGTATACATATTTGTTAGAAATGATCTTTCATGTTGTTTATTTGGTGACATGTTATGAAAATGTGTAACATAGAATCAATTAATGTAGTGGTTTAAATTAACCTAGATTGTTAGATAAAATATGATATCTTTATAGTTAATGTAATGATTCTAGCTCTTGATTAATAGATTGTTAGTAATGAATTCATGGAACCTTAGAGGACTTAGGTTAGATTTTATGTTAAGTTATGATATGCATTCCATTGTTATTTTTTATAAAAAAAATTGTTCCATAACCGTAGCATGGTTGTGTCATCCTCTGGGGTTCCTTGGCGATGTGTTATAGTCACTTTCAAATAAATACATTCACTTTTCCACTCCCACACTCCTAGAACACCAAAATGATCTAAAATTTATATGTATTACATTTGAAAACACTTATATTGCCAATTAAGTTGGTCTAATTAGATGTATTGTACATCCTCATACCTCATTGACTCAAGACTCAACCACACATTCCTCACAAAATAAACCAAAATGTGTGACACATCAAAATAGGTTGGTATGACCTATAATTAATCTCATAAGTTAGATCCATATATCCTTTAATTTTGCACAACCTTAAACCCTTTACGTTAGCACCATTGGTGAAGCAACAATGGAATGAACCAACTATATTCATTCACAACTTGACACATTGATGTCTAAAATACTTTCCAGATGGAGCATACATACTTTTGACACATGTAAACACATCATCAAAACCACATAGCATAACAATCATCTATAGTGGAATGTGATGAATTTCAATCATGTATTATGTCACTATAACTCTACCATATCTAGAGCGATACACTATCAACTCTAACTTCAATTATGGAGAACTTCAAGGCTTGAAACTTTAGATTTATATTCCTCCAACATGCACCAAAAATAACCTTAGAATTTCATGCTAAAATTCTTCATGGTGGAGCAATGCAAACCATAAAATACGTTCTCTAAACACTAAAAACTACATTCTAGATTTAGAAAATTTATCCAACACATTTGATCTGCTTTAGACCAACACTTCTTTAATTGTGCAATGAGTTGGCATTACTGAAAACACCATACTAAATCATGCTTATCAATCTTCAACTATGCATCAATGTAGACATCACAACAATGTTGACATCAATGGAAACACCACAACATCATCTTCCATACATCCACCAACCTTCTCAATGACAAACATACTTCCAAAAATCTCCCTCTTTTCATAATGGCAACACATCCTTCAAAATATCTCAAAATACTCCCCCTTTGACATCAAAGGCAAAGGGATCTCAATATAAATATTTTCAAATTATCTCAACTATTCTCCCTTTTTGCAAATATACATGTGTGTACATGAGTATAGCTCCCCCTTACAATGTTATCAATAAAAAAATGATAAAAAATATATACTATAACATTAAAAAATGCTTTATAATACACCTTCAATTTTGTAAGGTGTGCCTCCTAATCCTTCTTCCCAACATCCCAATCCTTTTGTGTGAAGGAAAGCATGGAACACTGGTTCTTAAATTGAATAAGGAGATCTTCTCCTTCATCTAGTGAACAAGGTACCAAATTATTTTTTGCCAACTTCTCTGTACTTGCTAATACACTAGTCAAGGGGGTAAGCCTTGCACTTACTAGATCTCTAAGCTGACTGTACTTCACTATTATCTTCTCCTTTTGTTCTTGCAATTGGAAAAACTATCCATGTAGATTTTATATTTCCATCCTTGTAGTACCATCTGTATCATTTAGCAAATCATACACATCTAAGGCCTAAGCCATCTATGACTCTATTTATTCCATATGTTCTTTGATTCTCTTCATTGAGTTGGGCTATTTTAAACAAAATTGAAACAAAATCCTTGGTTCATCCAAACAATTTTGCAAATCTTTCAATTTTTCTGGCAGTTTTCCATGTGCAACACTATACTTGTTAGATATTTTGGTCAATATCCTATCATTGACCTTGTTTTTCATCTCTTTTTCCAACCTCTCTTCCAAACTAATAGAATAGTCTTTGAAGGTGTCCAACAAAAACTTTATCTTTTCCACACTAAACAAAGATTTTCCAATTTTTGCTCTAGGAATTCCTTCTTGCAATACTTAACTACTTCCTCAATCAATTGTGTGCTCTTTTGGTGTGTTGATAGTATATCCTTCCTTGTGGAGGCACAAAAAGCATCACCAAGTTGAAGCTTTTGCAGGGTAGAGATTTTTTCATGTCTAGTTGTCCCTTTTGCATTGGAAGTTGTAGTAGTTGTGTAGATACTACTAGTTTAAATTATAGCTACATGTATAATATACTCTTCAATGAACTTCAGAGGATTTAGAAGTTTTACCAAAAATATTTACACTTTCTTCTTCCTTTTGTTCATTCTTCTCTATTTCATCACTATTAGATTGATCCTCGGTCTTCTTTTCTTCTATAGTTTTCTCATTATTTGGAGGAGGCATGTCTTCAGTATTTTATGCCTCTAATTTCTTCGGTACCTCTTCTTCATATCTAGAGAGGGAAAATTCCATTCTACTTATTATTCATCCTTCTTTGGGATATCCTCTCTCTCTCTCTTTCTCCTATTCTTCTACAGTCATATTCTCCACATATGGAGGGATATTTTTTGGTCATTACATATTCTTGAACATCCTCTTCTTCAAGTCCATGTTTGAGTGCATGCTTATCAGGTTCAATTTTAGATTCAATGACTTTCAGGAAAAAATTATCATGTTGCATTTTATTTTCCTCATTAGGAGACATTTCCAATTCCTTTTCCAAGTCTGCAACCTTCGACAAAGTTTCATTCTTTAGCCCCTCTATTTCTTCCTTGTCCCTACTCATCAGAATGTTGACTTGGTTTTTTTTTTTAACTCTATTTTACAATGGAGCCAATATCCTCATTAGAAAGAGAAGAACCAATATTCTCCAAGGAAAATACCATAATTTTTTCTTCTTCTTCTATAACCTCTCGCCTTTTAGCACTTAATACATTCTTGAAATCCCCAATACATTCTTGAAATCCCCAAGAAACTAATCATAAATTTTTCCTAAGTTGGTACAAAATGTTACCATGTACTTCACAATTGCTTCTATTGTTTCCTTATCCATATCATCTAATTCTAGATACATTATTGTGGTTTTTCCAACATTCTATGACCATTAATACCATTGAACAATGCATCAAGCCTCAGGGGGCTAGGTTTTCTTTTAAGAAGAGTCTTTTCTTCCTTCTTCCTTTAGCCTTGGGTAATTTTTCTTATTTTCTAGAATTTGACTCTTTCTCCCTCACATGAATTTTGAATGCTTGCTTTTTCTTCTTGATTTCTTGTTCACTTCTAGTATCAACTATGTCCAATTTTTCTTTCTTTGTGCTTGTCTCTACTTGAGAGGCACTAGATATCTTGGTTTCAATCAATTGAGGTCCTTGTTCTTTTATGTCCTCTTCAACCTCATAGCTTTTCTTTCTTTCTCCTCTATGAAGGATTCTATTGTGCTATAGGGGAATTGCATTTTTCTTTCTTCTTCATACCAAAAACGAGCTTAGTTTTGAAGACTTTGGGAACTATCAGAGAGGGGGTAGAGGTCCTACTTTACCTTCTAATGTTAGGAGTACCTTCTAGGGAATAAGATATGCCTTTGGATTTCTTTGCAAGACTCTTTGTTAAATCCATCATTTCCACAACTTGTGCTTTCATCTTCTCAACATTTTTCTTGATCTCCTTTTTCTTTTGCTCCATATGTACTACACTATATTTTTCTTCATATGTGTCATTTTTTCATTCTTTAGGATCTCTAGGCATACTCAACATATGTTTTGGTAGACCAGCAATCACATCCTCTTTTACCTCATATCCCATTTCATGAATCCATGTTGTCCTTAGTTCAAAAATTTCCATAATGTAGCAATCTTTGCTAACCATGAAGATAATAACAATTTTGTACTTCTCAACCAAATTTTGGGAATCCTTTCTCTTTCTTGCACGTTTTCTTGAATTTTTTTAAAGAGACCCCACAAAGAAGACTCTTGAGTATTTGCATCACCCAAACTTCTCGAGTGGTCTCTAATTTGTATATTGTTCTTCATACCTCAAACTTCTCTAAGAAAGTAAAAAATTAAGCATATAATCAAGGTACCATACTAGAAATCTTTGGTCTTCTGAAGATTCTCCAATAACTGATGCCTAAATAATTCACACTTGAGTCTACATCCATGCCTTTCTTCACTATCTCTTAAGTAGTGTTATTCATAGTGTCAAAAACATAGTTTTCTCTATTTGTAAAAAAAAATCTTATATCCTATCATCATAGCCACATACTTTATTGTCCAATATTCTATATCCTTTACTGTTAGGGCACGTTTATCAAATTTGGCATCAGTTAACTTCATTACCACTTCATTCTTTACAAATTTGAGAGCCAAATGAATCTATCATGAATTCTACTCAACACATATCTAACCCATTCATCCATAGAAAAAGATAGGAAATTTGTTCCAAACATCTAGTTTCTTCTCTATCAAACTTTTATATTCTAATTTCAATTCAAAGTTATCACTTATTATCTCATTCACCCAAACTTCTCCTAGCTTTGCATGATTATACTCATTCATTTTTGTGTGAATATAAATCTTCACATCCTCAACATGCAATACACCATAAGGAATATGTGAAAATGTGCCTCCCAAATTTGTCACCATGGATTTATTGGGGTGCTTCTTAAACTTAGGTCAAGGTTAGTCCACAAATTTAACTACTTGAGATGTAAAAATTTTGAACAATTTCTAAAACAAGCGATAATCAAGAAACTATAAATACCTTTAAATCTAGTTGTTGGTTAAGGTTTGATGCAATACTTTCAAACCACTTCACTTCGCCTCTACTTTTCTCTTCACTTTTCAAAATTCAATAACAAATGAACTTTTCATAAGAAAAACAACTTATGAACACCTTTTGGATGACCTAAAAAACATGTATTACATTGATTCAAAGTTAGGTCAAAAGGTTGGCTACCCTAGCTGTATCATTATAGGCACCTAAAATCTTTCCAAAAAAATTTGTATCAAGAAAATTTTCATAGTTAATTTCAGAATAGATCGAGCATATCAAAATTCCACACCCTGTACAAACATGCTAAAGACATCAACATCATAGCTTTGGCAGAGGCTTACAAATTTTCTGGTAAAACTACCCTTGAGGCAAAGCTCTTCATTTAGTTGTCGAAGGAAACAACTATACTAGGAGCTGGCATAAACTCATTCTTCACTTCACTCTCTTCTTTCTTTTTCTAGATCTTGTTCATTTCCTTTTTCATCTCAATCGGATCCACATTCTTTACCAAATTAGCCTTCTTTTGTGAAACAAAGAGTTTCAAATTCTTTCTTTTACAAAAATTTGTTATGTCTCCTAGTTTGTTGCATTTTTAACAAGTGAAACCTTTTTGAACAAGCTCACTTCTAGCCATTCTAGATTTACATTCATTAGTCTTATGCCCAAATACATTGCATGTATAATAGTATCCATTGAAAGATTGAGACCTCAAGCCATTATTGTAACCATTCATCATCTGATTTCTACATTTACTAGCTCTACGACCAAATCTATTGCATGTATAATAGTGATCAAGAAATCACTAAAATTTCTCATTCATTTTTCTTCTACAATCTATAGCTCTATGCTCAAATCTATTATAGGAATAACAATAACTGTTAAAGGATGGGTACCTTTGTTCATTTTGTTGTCTAATTGGAGGCCTTTTAAAATATTTCTTCTAGTTCTGGACTTGTATAACATTTCTCTTCTTGTCATTCTTCTTCTCAACATTGTTTGGGGTCTAATCTATCTTTGAACTTTCTCTGTTTTCAAACCTTAATCCTTCTTTGTCCTTAGAATCCTCCTATCCACCAATAATCTCATCAAGTAGCGTGGAGCTCTTCTTGAATCCTTGCTTTCTCTAGATCTAATATCAAAGTTACATTCTCTTGAACTTAAGCTTTGAACATTCTTTAGATCTCTATATTTCAATTTGGCTTTCAAGTAGTCTTCAACTCTTTTTTCTTCTTCAACTTGCACTTTCAGATTGGTGATAGTCTCATTTGATTGCTTGAGCTTCTCATTTATTCCTTTAACTCTTTTATCAGATTTCTTGAGTTTCTCTCTCAACTTCTTAATATATTCATTTGCATCACTAAGATCCTTTTCCAAATATTTTTTCTTAGCTTCTACTTTATCCAAATCATTAAGGACTAATTTGATCTCACCTTCTGTGTCAAATTCAAAATATTCTTCAGTAAAACCTTTAGGGATTATCTCTTTTGGGGGAATGGGATACTTCCTTATAACCATCCATTCAACCTCCAAGATCTACCTAAGTGATCAAGCCAATTGAAGGAACCAAGCTCTAATACCAATTATTGAACACCCTAAATACTGAGAAGGGGGGTGAATCAATATTCACTAAATGTGAGGAGAAGCACGAGACATAGAAAGCCGTGTAAACAGCTAGAGAGACTTTATTGGCCAATTTTAGGAATGGAACTTCTTACATGGATCAAATCCTTATTTCTGCGATACATGAAAGCTACAGTTCAGAAATTATAAAGTCTGAAGTTACCCTTTTAAGCATACGAACTCTTTTCCCAAAAGCTATCAGAATAGAAACTAACACATAAATAGCCCCTTTCCGGTTTGGAGCCAAAAAAAATATTCGAGATAAGAGTTTTGGTGGTTAGGCACCAAAAAATACAATTTGAAATTTGAACATTGAGTCCTAATTCAAAAATTGGCAATTTTCAAAAAGTTGGCCAACTTCTAGAAGCCATAACTTTTGATTCGGGACTCCTTTTCAAACCCGTTTACATCGTCGAAGGTATCAGTGAAGAATCGCTAGAACTTCGCTCCACCAATTCAATGATTTATGGGCACAATACAGGACCGTTTAATGCCTCAAACTAGATTTCAGAGGTTTTTTGAGGGCAAAAGCGGCTTCGAACTTAATAATACCAAGTCGTGAATGATCTTGACCTGATTCTTTTGCCAATCTGCTTATTTTTCCATCATGAACCTTCCAATAAATTTTTTTCTTCCCACGCCTTCAAATTCACACCTACTAAAAATGGTAGTTGAGCAGAAAAAGCAAAAAAACAGTTCTGAAAGTGGGGAACTCTTATTCGATGAAACAAGTATCCAAAAATGAAAAAACATCTACAAAAGAAAAAAAAAGGAACATAAATGGAAAGAATATTTTTGGATGATGCAAAGATTCCCTCACACCGGATGCTCCTTCATTGAACACGAGGTAGTTGAAGTGACCCCCATCCGTCTTAGATGGTTGAGAGAAAACCTAAATGGTCAACCTCACTTTAGATAGCCAAGATGAATCTTCCACAGGGCCTTCCTCTCCAATTCACTAGATATTCTTCATACTACCTATTTAAGTACTCCTTCCCATGGCTATCTAGGATTTCTTGATCTCCTTCTTTGAAGTCAGGTGCTAGGAATGCCACAGCATTGTTGGTACTTCCGCTGCGCCAGCTTCATGATACTCTATCAAATCTGAAATATTGAACACAGGAGAAATGTTGACTCCATCTGGAAACTCTACCTCATATGCATTCCCTGAATCATGCCTCTTCAAAATTTTACAGGGACCGAACTTCTTCATCTTCAATTTGTTATATGTTCCCACTGGAAACCTTTCTTTCCTCAAGTGGACCATCACTTCATCACCAATATGAAACTCCTTATACCTCCTCTTTTGATCTACCTTAGCCGTATACTGCATATTCATCTTGTTAATGTGTTCTCTTACCTTCTCATGTATATTCTTGATGTGCTCCGCAAAGTCTTTGGCTTTGACACTTGTCTTCTTCTCTTGGTCCATCTTTCTCAGTTTTGGAGCAATTCTGGGACTGCCTCCATACACAATTTGGAATGGTGATCTTCATGTGCTCCGGTTGATAGAATTGTTGTAAAAAAAATTTTCCTAGGGTAATGATGCGAGGGCATCTCTAGTGGTCTGAGACAATCTTGCATCACCCAAAAATAGTTAAATTTCAAGTTTCTCAGTTTTTAGATGTTTTTATATTTTTGGATACCCTTTTAGTCATAATGAAATTCCCAATTTATGGTTTTTATTTTCTATTCCTGGGTTGAAAGATATTGCAGTTTTAGTTTCCCAGATTTGCACCTGAAAATCTTCCGAGTTAGATTTGAGGAACTTAGAGTTCCCAGAATGGCCCCGAAACTTGCCAAAATTGGCATAGCAAATTTTGAGCGCGTTATTGACTTTTGACCTTTCCTTGGTTCCATGGTTTCTTGAATCAGTCGGGATCAAAGTTATGGCCCGAGGAAGTTGAAACACTTTCTAGAAGATACAATTGCAAATGCTCTTTTGAAATTTGAACTTCAAGTTGTAATTTTTCAGCGCCAAACCACCTAAACTTAAATTTGAATGTTGTTTTGGCTCCAAACTAAAGATAAGCTCTATTTATGGGCGGGTTTCTAATTTTTGGATAACTTTTTGGGGACAAGCTCGCATATTGCGAAAGGGTTATTTTGTAGCTTTCTGTAACTTGCATGTATTGTAGAACTTGGGGATTGAGATCCTCTACATGTATGAAGCTCCATTTTCTAGATAATGAAAATTATTCTCTTGTTTGGGTTATTTTCTAAGTCTTGGGCTATGCCTTCATCAGGTAAGATCAAAGTCCCATCCTTAGGTTTATCTCCTACCAAACATCTCAATGATTTACCCGGACTTCACAATGACAACCTCGATTTCCCATCTGATGCATTGGATGGTGTGAAAAAATAAACTTCAAATATGTATTCAAATTCTTCCATAATGTCCTCCAAAACTAACCAACAAATTTGGTATCTCTGTCTGAAACTATACTCTTTGGTAGACCATGTAGTCTCACAACCTCTCTGAAGAACAAGTAAACAATGTGTGGACTACATCGCTGGATTATTACGGCATGGGATGAAATGTGCCATCTTTGAAAACTTGTCAACCACCACAAATATTGAGTCATTTCCTCTCCGAGTCCTTGGTAAACCAAGAATGAAGTCCATACTTATATCTTCCAATGGCCCCTTTGGTATAGGTAATGGCTAATACAACCCTATGTTTTGGCTCACTCCTTTAGCCATCTGGCATACTCTGCAACTTTGCACAAATCTCTTCACATCCTATGATAGCGGGCCAATAATAATGCTCACATATAATGGTAATGGTCTTATCCCGACCAAAATGTCCTACCATTCCTCCACTATACTTCTCCTTTATTAGGATCTCCCTCATGGAGCTCTTCAGAATACACAATTGACTTTCCTTAAACAACATACCATCTTGGATTATGAAATCCAGCCACTTCGTCCTATCAACTATAATAGGCTCCTTGCAAGCTTTCCAAGCCTCTGCAAAATCAGAATCTTTAGGATACAATGTCTTGAGTTCATTGAACCCAACCACTTCAATCTGCATCTCTATCAACAATTTTTGCCTCCTACTCAAGGCATCTACAACCATATTCAACTTCCCACTCCTATGATTTAAAACAAAAGTATAACTTTGCAAAAATTCTACCCATTTCATATGCCTCTGATTTAATTTTCCTTGACTTCTCAGATATTGTAATGCTTGATGATTAGTAAACAAAACAAATTCCTTGGGCAATAGATAATGTCTCCATTTCTTTAATGCTTGAACTATTGCATAAAATTCACGATCATATATAAGAGTACTTTCTCTTGCATCATTTAACTTTTCATGAAATAGATGTACTTCTTAGCTCATCACTACTCCAACAGCTGAAAACCAGCGGCATCACAATCCACCTAAAACACCTTATTGAAATTTGGGAGTGCTAAAACTGGTTGCTCTGTCACCTTTTGCTTCAACAGATCAAAACTCTTCACTACTCCAGTGCTCCACTTGAACTCTTTTCTATCCCCTCTAATTGTTTCAGTCAGGGGTCCACAAATACTACTGAAGTTTTTAATGAACTTTCTGTAAAAATTGGCCAAACCATGGAAAGATCTCACCTCAATAGTAGTTCTTGGGATAGACCATTCTAGAATAGCCTTCACCTTCTCTGGATCCATCTTAAGACCTTCTGCCAAGACAACAAATCCCAAGTACACTAACTCCTTCACAAAACTACACTTCTTCAGATTAATAAAAAATTTCTCTTCTCTCAACTTCTCAAAAGCTCTATGAATATGCATTAAATGCTCATCCAAAGTCTTACTAAAAATCAAAATATCATCTACATATACAATAAAAAAATTCCCAGAAACTCTTTCACTACCTTATTCATGAGTTGCATGAATGTGCTTTGTGCATTGGTTAGCCCAAAGGGCATGACTAACCACTCGTACAAGCCCTCCTTGGTCATGAAGGAATTCTTCCACTCATCACCCTCTTGAATTCAGATCTGGTGATATCCACTTTTTAGTTCTATCTTTGTGAAGTACTGAGCTCCACTCAAGCAGTCCATCAGGTCATCCATCCTTGGTGAGAAATTTGTACTTGATTTTTATCTTATTTGGCTTAGGGTCATACACACATCTCCACTCCCCATCCTTCTTGGTGCTGATGTAGCAGGTACTACACATGGGCTCGGACTTTCTCTTGAATCAAACCAATTTTTAACGACTCACAGACTTATTATTCAACTCCTCATTTTTGTAGGACTCATTACGTGACTTCCTTATTTAGTGTGGCTCCGGGGATCAGTCAATCTGATGACTGATCTTCCTCATTGGCGGTAAACCCTTAGGTACGTTATCAAAAATAATCTATTGAAACTCATCCAATAGTCCAGAAACTTCTACTGATACTTTCTCACTATCTTCCTTTTCCATTGTAGGAATCAATGCATAACACATACGCTCGCTTCATTCCTTCTAAAAATTCTTTATTCGACAAAAAGTTCTATTTTCTGCATACTTTTGTCATCGCTTCTTCGGTTTTCAACATGGACTCTGTATCCTTCATCCAAAGGAATAATTATTTGCATGGCCATCGTAATACACACCTATTGAACTTCATGACCTCCCTAAAACATGTGACATGCATCCATGGGATGATATCACAAAAGTACCTCATCATGATAGCTTATGATCTTGAACTTCACTAGGAATTGCTCATTGACCAAAACTTTGTGGTCTTTCTATAGCCAGGCAATCCGATATGGATGTGGATGCCTTTCCCTTTTCAGCTTCAACTTCGTAACCATCTCTTCTGACACCAGATTATCGGTGCTCCCACTATCCATAATGACATCACAACATTTTTCTTAACACTTGCACCTTGTGTGGAATAGATTCTTCCTCTATTTTAGCTCCTCTTCAGTCACCGGGGCTCTTCTAACCACTAGGGCTTCTCCCCTTCCAACATCATTTGAATGCTCGCATTGAGCCTCCTCATTTGCATGTGCAACCCTTCCATGACCTTCCGTTCTTCTATCTATCCTTCCTTGGTTTTGTGGGCATTCATAGGCTTGATGCCCTTCTTCACCACAATGGAGAAAATTTCCTTTGAAACCACCTCTTCCAGGTCCTAGCCCAGATCTTTCTCATCCTCTACCTCTTTGATCACCACTGTTTTGATCATGAGGGTGGTAGAAGTTATCATTCTTCTAGCCTCGACTGGTACCCACATCTTCATTTTTTATTTCATCCTCATTTCAACTCCCAGAAGATCTTCCACTAACCCTTCTACTTTGACCTGCTCGTCCTTTTTGCTTGCTATCAAATCTTTTATTTGGCTTCTCCTCAACTTTCAAAGAAAACTGGTATGCATGCTCAATGGTGGTCATTATGACCAGGCTTAGCTCCTCTTGAATGCTCGGTCGTAACCCATTAAGATAATGAGCTACCTTCTCCTTGTTGGCCTCTGCATGGCCTATTCTGATGATCATCTTGTGAAAATATTCTGTGTATTTTTTCACAGATCTACTTCCTTGCTTCAACCCTTGCATTTTCTTGGGCATATCTAACTCATAGTCCACTGGTATGAACTGCTTCTTTAGTTTCTCTACCATGCGATCCCAACTGTTGATCTTTCCTTTTCCTCTTCGATTTCTCTCCAACTAGACCTCTTTCCACCAGATATTGGCATGGCCCTTCAGCTTTGTTTTTGCAAACTTAACCTGATCTGGGTCCTCTACTTCTTCATACTCAAAATACTCTTCTAGCTCATTGATCCAGTCAATCAACTCTTCCAGGTTCAAACTTTCATAATAACAAAGGACTTCTATTCTAGGTCTTTTTTCGATCTTCGAAATGGCTCTAATCAACTACATTTGATCTTGATCAATATCTTCTTCTTCCTCTTCTACATCTGTATCTTCCACCTCTCCTTCATCTTCTCTTTCTGTTCTCCTTCCCGGGTTTAACCCTCTTCTCATTTGTTCCTACAATGCATCAATTTGTCTCTGGAGGGCTTTAAAACCCTCAACCGCAAATGGATCTCTTCCACCAGTATTTCTGCCACCTCTTCCACCTCTAGCACCACCATGCCTACCAAGAATCACTCTTGGTGGCATCTTAAATAACTCGAACCCACAACCACAGTCCTGGTGTGAACTGCCTCACGATCGGCTATCTGTCCACATGCTCAAGAAAACCCACTTTGATACTACCTGCTGAAGGAGAAAACTCGAGACACAAAAAATGATGCAAACAACCAGAGAAATTTTATTATTATTTAGAATGGAACTTCTTACATGGACAGGATCCCAAATCCTGAGCTTCTGCGATACATGCAAGCTACTAAAAGTTCATAAATTACAAAAATTACAAAAGTTACCCCTTTTCAAGCATGCAAACTCTTTTCCCCAAAAAGCTATCCAAAAATCAGAAACTAGCCCATAAATAGCCCCCTTTTAGTTTGGAGCCAAAAACAACATTCGAGATAAGAATTTTGGTGGTTTGGTGCCAAAAATTACAATTTGAAATTCAAACATTGAGTCCTAATTAAAAAATTGGTAATTTTCCAAAAATTGGTCAACTTTCGAAAGCCATAACTTTTGATCCAGGACTCCGTTTTTTTAATCGTTTGCACCGTTGGAAAGGTATCAAAGTGAAGAATGCACTAATAATCCACTCTACTAGTTCCAATGATTTATGGGCCCATATGGGACCGTTTAGTTCCTCAAACTAGACTCAAAAGGTCTTTTTAGGGTAAAAAGAAAAAAATGGAACTTTAACTTTCAAACTGTGAATGATCTTGACCTGATTCTTTTTCCAAAGTGCTTATTTTTCCATCATGAACCTTCCCATAATTTTTTTTCTTCCCACGCCTTCAAATTCACACCTGCTAAAAATATAAGTTGAGTAGAAAAAGCAAAAAAGTAGTTTTGAAAGTTGGGAACTCTTATTCGACGAAAAGGGTATCCAAAAATGTAAAAACATCTACAAATAGAAAACAAAAGGAACATAAATGGAAAGCATATTTTTGGATGATACAAGATTTCCCTCACACCACTAGATGCTCTTGCATCAAAAATTCATTAACTTCATCAAATTTAAACATTGATTCAATACATCACATGAAACTAGCAATAATAGAAAGTAATATAGAAAGTATGCATCACATGAAAGAACATAAGAACACCAGATTTATGTGGAAAACCCAAAAATGGAAAAACCATGATAAGGATTACCTCATATATTACAATCAGTTTTAAGATATTATATAATATCTCATTGCTAGGTGGACTTACTATCCATAGGACTCATTATCTAGAAAATAAAAGAAATGGCTTAGTACCAAGATAGGAAATAGGGTGTCTCATTGCCAAGAATTGAAATCATACAATACATCTACAATATGTTGGAGATAGTTTCAATTAAGCTGTATAAATTGATTTAACACACTTCATGCTTCACAACTATCATAATTTTCTCTATATCACATTATATTCATGCATCACACCCTATCAATTTTACATCAATACATTCACTTTTATTCATCAACACTTCTATAACACTGAAATGATCTTGTATTTATATGCATTGCATTTGCAAAAATTTACAACATTGATAAGGTCAACCTAATTATATGTACTGTATATCCGCATACCCAGTAAGCTCAAGAATTAACCACACATGCCTCATAGAATAAGAAAAACCATGTGACACATAAAAATAGATCTGCATGACATATAATTACTTTTGTCATTTTTCATGTCACCATTGTATACCATCATTTAGATCTGATCAAAGAGACCCTATAAGTGCATCCTATTGAATCTCATGTTTATTTTGATGTTTTAAAGGTTTTTGAGGCTTTGAAACTCCTTAATTGTATCCAATTAGGGTTTTGAAATTGCAAGCTAGGGATTCCAAAACCCGCATATGCTTAAACTCTAAACCCCCATTGGTCTAAGCGTGCACTTTTGTTATGTTTTTCTGTTGACCTATTGTGACTAGTTCTCAATTGCTTAAGTTGTCACTTAAATCATCAAGATTTTTTGTGTGACTCAACCTCTTTCCTTGTAAATCTAATGGTCATTGCGTACATCCTTCACATCACAATTCAAGGCTTAACTATTCTTTTGTTTTGTGTGATGTGCAATGAAGTTTGATAAAAAACTATGATCAAACTTAGTAGATCAAATGATGCTCTCCAATCTGTGGCATGTATGGTGGATCCCCATATATCTCTATGATATAGTGGGTTGAGGAAATGTGTCAGATGGGACCAGTAAGGTGATAGACTTTGCTAGTGGATTGTGATGTCAAGGAGGATGTGTGGTAGGATATTGTGGGCTGTCATTTCACATCACTATTGTGAAATGAAAAGAGTTGAGCTTCTTGTAATGTGTGATATGAGGAGGATGAGGGATCAAAGGGTAGAATATTCTCTTCCAGGTGTTAGTGTATCATGATGGCTTGTGTCATCATGTTTTCACTCTTAGTGGGCGGGGTCATTCTTGCGATGTGAGATGGTCAAAGATCAATGACAAGCAATGAAGAGTGAACATCTAATGGTCATCAATTGCCTCTAATGCATCATGATTATGTTCAAAATGGTTGATTACCTTTTTGTGATGAGCAATGGAAAGGTGTGGGACCTTAGTGAAGACAGGTGGCAATATCCCACTAGTCCATAGGGGATCCACATGAAGATCTATATTTTGTGTGGGGGGGGAGGGTAGGAAGGTGACATGTGTCATGGTGGGGCTTGATACTATGGTTGTTGGATGTGGTTCAATGGCTCAAATTCAATTGAGAGATATCTAACCATCATTGTGTGCATCATTCACATCATTGTTGTGAATGATGTTGCCTAAGTGCTAAATGCAATAGCCTTGTGTGAAGCAATGAGGCATCCAATAGCTTAGGTTTAAAGGCATGGATATAAAAACTATCACATGCATCTAGTGCATCTAGTGCATCATTAGTTTCTATCTTATATGCTTGAAGGAATTGGCAATGTATTGAAGGTATGCGATAGCTATTGATCATGATTCTCATTTTGATCAACAACTATGTTTTAAAGCTTGATTGGGATCTAATCTTGACCACTCATGCTCAATCCAATGGTGAGTATTCAAATTACAACATTCAAATTCTCTAATTCATGGGAAGGAGTGTAGAAATAATGGCTCAGTGACATTATCAACTACCAAATTTAATCTGATCCATCTTGGGTCAAATTTTCATGCCAATTCAATGCTACATTTTCAATGATAGATGGCACCATTACTCCTTGATGTGTTGCAATGGCCAATTCTTCTATTGGGGTATGTTGGTCTAGATTTTGTTACAAAATTTTTGGGAACCCATCCCTATATTCATGAGAGTCATCATCTTGGGATGTGCTCGAGATGACAGAGCCTTTATGGCTTGGTGGTTGCTTTATTATGGGAGCAATTTAGATCATTTTAAAATCTAATTGAAATTTATCTTCGTGCAAACCCTAATTAGGTTAGGGTTAGAGATTTGAATTCAATCCTTAGTTATTCTTGAACTATAAAGGAAATATTTGTATCTTTTTTAAGGTTTCTTCATCTGGATCCTCTAGGGGTTTTCTATTGTAGACACTGCATTTTTTGCATTCTTCCATTATAAAGATTTCTTCTAAGCTTTATGTTAATAAAAATTTAGCTATTATCACCATTGTCTCTTGTATGTTTGAGTGAAATTCATTTACCTTCATATCTAAACATGTGTTTTATATTTTCCTTTGATGTATTATGTTGTTCTATAGGAGGAAGAAACAACCTCTATCTTGGTGCATCACATTATTTTACATTTCATGTCTCCTTCTATCTCTTTTCTCTACAATCTATTAGAATATAATAGGAATAGGGTTTTCATGTGATGGGTTAGACCAACACCCTTTCACTTAGTTTAGAAGAGGAAGACAACCTTCTCTAGAGACTTGACCTCATTTCACAAGGTCTCACACTTTGAGGTCATTTCCATTGTGTAATTATAACATTGAACTCTTGTTTAGTAGGGTGTAGTTTTATGTGACAATAGTTTTTGGCATGTTCGGTGGGACTGAAGAAGTTTCATTTCATTTTTTTGAGAATGTGGTACTACTCTCAATATTTTAGCTTTGAAGAGGCTCTCAAAAAAGTACTTGGTGACTCTACAATTAAGGAAGAATTTTTCACATAGATTGGTGACTTTGGTGCTACTCAAAATTATTGGTTTAAGATTAGAATTTCAAATTCAAGCCAAGAATTCAAACAAGATCTTCTTCTAGAGGTAATTTCCAATACATCTATCTCTCATTTTCTACTTCTAGGAGAAGAAATAGACAATAATTGTCACCTATAAGAAGAAATAGGAGTATAAGTCATCCTCATAGAGCTCTATCTATGCCACCCATGGGTAGATTATTTCAGATAAAACACTTTCTATCTATACAAATAGGGCATTATTCCATATGGATTTACCTAGAAATCAACCCTTTATGTCTTTTACTATTGGAGACCCCTTAATTTTAGCTGAAAAGAATGATATACCAGTTGATTCCCTAAAATGTCTTCCTCATTTTACTAGTGAAATGTCCACAACTCTAGCAAAACACATCATAGATGTAGCAAAAATATGCTTTGTGCATGATGTTATAGAAGACAATGTGGCTATTAGGTTGCTTGCCACTTCCCTTAAAGGAAAGGCATTACAAGGGTACAGGGGTCTACCACCTAACACCATTCACAATTGGAATGAGTTAGGTGAGAGGTTATGCAAACATTTTGAAGATAAGAGTGACCATCTATCCCTAGTAGAAAAACTAACAACAATTAAAATAACACCTTATGAATTCAGGAGTGATTTCAATTATAGATTCTAGAAGACTTGGGATATAATTCCTTTTTTTGGTCAAGCTTTATCCTACATATGCTTTCCTATATTTATTAAGATCTCTTAATAGTGATATAACTATTATGTTTCAGTCAATGATAGGTTATACTTTACCTAGTGCATATGATCTTGCCATAAGGGAATAAAATTATTTAATATAGGCTAGGAAAATAACTCCTAGGCCAACAATTCCCTTATTTCCATAACTTTCCTCACATCCAACATTAGCTCCTATCCTGGTGGCTTCCACAAGCCAGCCTTCTACTTTTTTTGTACTTCTAGAGGATTGGGGCACCCTACTCCGAAATATGAACAATAAGTTAATAGAATTAGATAGATGACAAGCTCAAAATAGTGGGCCTTATCAACCTCAAAACTAAGGTTATCAACAAAATATGTTGCGTTATCAAGGAAAAAATTAATGGAATCATACTAAGCCTATGAACAACATGCACAAAACTACTAATAACACTTCTAAATCTTTGGTACCATTACAAAATAATCTAGTCTAGGGGTAGAAGTTGTGTTACCCTTGTGAGCAAGCTCATAATCAAGATGTTTGTCAAAATAGAGAGTTTTCACAAACTCTGGTAGCTGAAAATTAAACCTCTATTCTAGGGTAGTAGATTAGCATAAGCCAAGCAACTGCTAGTAATCAAAATCATAGTTGAGAGGAATCATTATTTTTCATTTGGGGTCAAGAGGATTTTTGTGGTGTAAATCAACTAGATGCTGATACAATAGCCCAAAATACAAGATCAAAGAAAAGAGAAATGGAGGGTGGTACATCTTCCATGGTTGGGAAAGCATTAGTCTCTCGAAAACCTCAACAAAGTGAAAATGCTAGACCAAATGATAGGACAACAGATGTTCCATAATCAAATCAGCCTATGAATAGACCTAAGCAAGTGAAGGAGCAACCTAAGATCACCCAAGCAATAAGAATTCACCTTGTTGTTCCGAAGGTTCGTTCTAAAGCTAGTTATCTTCCTTTCAACATAGTGGAAAAAATGAAGAAAGCCAATATGAATGTTACTATGTGGGAGGATCTATACATTCCATCACAAAAGGATTTACTGCAGCAAGCTTTGAAAGAGCATAAATAATTGAGTGATGTACTAGAAAAAGAGAAGACTACTCCATCAAGCAACTTGGTACAACCTAAAGAAGAAGTGGACTATAGAAAAATTAGTAAGCCACCTTAATTCTATATTTCTCTAATTATTGGAAGCCATATAGTGCATAATTATATGATAGATTCCAAGGCAAGTAGTTCTTTTATGCCTAAGGGAATTATTAACATGCTTGGTATCAAGTATGAACCGATGACTATAAATTTTTTACAATTGGATGGAATTGTTGTCAATATAGTAGGAGTAATTAAAAACCTAAAATTTTCCTTGCATGCATGTCTTGGCTATGATGTGTTACAAGATATTTTGGTCATAGGCCTCCCTTCTCATTTTTCCATTTTCTAATCTAGAGATTTCATTGCTAAGATACATTGGTACTTATCCATTGATTGGTCTCACGTGCTATTTAGAACTAGATATGTCACTAAAACAACCATCAAATCTGATGCCATATCAAAGGACCATCTAGATCCTTACACTTCTATTCCAATGAACATGAACTATACATTGCATGATCAAAGGGAGGAGTGTTCTATTCATGAGCTTGCAAATCCTATAGAAGAGGTACCTGATTGTTTGCTGGATAAATGGGGAAATGCTTTACAATTTGACCAAATTAAAACTATTGTTGAGGCTATTCTTGGAACCTATTGTGTTCGTGAAGAGAATTCTACTATCCCCAATCTCATAAAAAATAAAGAGGATTTAGAGGAATTGTGGAAAATGTTTTTTGATGGTGTAAGAAATAAGAATGGTGCTCCAGTGTTGGTGTAATTCTAGTATCTCCAATTAAGGAGAGATATTATTTCTCTTTCAGGATTCAATTTAGTTGCACTAAAAATGTGGTTGAGTATGAAGCACTCATCCATGGTCTCCAACTTGCACAAAAAAGGAACATAAATTTTTTATAACTTTTTAGTGACATTGAATTGGTTGTCCATCAAGGCAGAACTCAAATCTCAACCAAGAACAATCTGCTCAAATCCTACAAACATAGGGTTTGGGATTTGATAGAGGTATTTGAGGGTTTTAACATCCAAGTAACTCCAAGAAACCAAAATAAGCATGCTCATAGGCTTGCAATAGTTGGTTCTTAGTTTGACATATCAACACATATTTCAAGAAAAAGGGAGCAACATATTAGGCTTGTTGTGAAGCCTACTATTCTAGATAATCAAGATCACTGGAAAGTCTTCGATAGTGATTAATAGATAGTAAAATTTCTATAGAATGAGGAATTTTTTTGTAAACTAAATCAGTCCAAGTTGAAAATTCAGTATGGTGATCAAATTGTGCAACTAAGTAGCAATAAGCTAGCAAATACTCTCATTACCCTTGAAGGTATTTTCAACCCTGATGATTAGTTAAAGTAGAAAAGGATGAATTTAGCTACAAAGAGGGGTGACTTCAATCCAATAGATATTTCAGAAGGGAAGTCTCTAAACTTGGGAAAGGTATGCTCTACCATTGAACATGATGTTTTCATTGATCTTTGCAATAGATATATTGATATAGTTTCTTGGACTTCTGAAGACCTAAAATGTTTTTACCTAAGCCTTTCCCAACATACTATTGAATTAGACCCAAATGCCAAACATGTATGGTAGAAACACATGCCTATAAATCCTAAGATTAAACCTTTAATGTGAAAGGAGTTGGCCAAATTTATTGAGGCTAGAATTATTTTTCCCATCAAGAATTCTTCATGGGTTTCAAATCTTGTTCATATTAGAAAAAAAATGGGAAAATAAGACTTTGTGTATATTTTAGGGATCTAAATAGATCCTCCCTAAAGGACCATTATCCCCTCCCTTCCATGGAGCAGATTTTGCAAAGAGTCAGTCGGTCATAAATTTTTTCTTTCTTGGATGGCTACTCAATCTATAATGAAATTTTGGTCCAAGAATCTAATCATCATAAGATAACATAGATTACAAAGTGGGGCACCTATTCTTATTGTAAAATTCCTTTTGGTCTAACCAATGCAAGTGCCACTTTTCAGAGGGCTATGGATGTGTCATTTCAAGGTGTGTTTATAAAGTTTATTTTGGTGTTACTTGGATGATATCACAGTATTTTCAAAGCATGCAAGAGACCACTTCAACAATTTGGAACAAGTATTTTAGAAATATAGGGAATATGGTTTCCCTAAACCCAAATAAATGTGTCTTTTTTATTGACCAACACAAACTTGTTGGACACATTGCTTCAAAGGATGGCTTGGTCATTGATCTTCCAAGAGTAAAATCTATCTTGGCCATCCAACTTCCCAATCACAAGAAGGGATTATAGTGTTTCTTAGACATAATTAACTTTGTGAGGAGGTTCATTCCAAAACTTGCTACTTTGGTAAAGCCTCATACTTATATGCTTAAGAAAAATATGGTCTTCAAATGGACCAAAAAAGGTAAAGATAGCTTTGAGGCTATCAAACAAGAAATTGCTTAGGATTCTATCCTTGTCAATCCTAAATATGACAACGATTTCATTCTTTACACCTTTGGAAGTTAAGCAAGTATATCAGTTATCCTAACCCAGCTAAATAAGTAAAATTTGGAGCAACCCATTGTTTTCTTTAGTGAAGGGCTTAAATATTATGAGGTCAAGTAAAACTATGTTGAAAGGAAAGATCTTGCTATAGTTAGAGATTTAAAAACAATTAGACACATGATGTCTAACAATAGGATACAACTAATGGTGCCCCATGTTAGTGTTAAAGAGTTCCTATTGAGAAGAGACATCAATGAAAAAAAGGTTGGGTGGATCACCAAGGTGATGGAGTATGATGGGCATGTGTAGGATCATCATGGAAAAAGCAGGCCCTTAAGTGGCAAAAAATTTAGAAAAATCAGAGTTAGGCAACTTGACGTAAAAATTTGAATACGTTATCTATATTATTTCAAAACTATGTAAGAATAGAATTTGTAACAAATTGAATGTAGTTTCTAAACTATTAGGTTTGTTTAAAAAAAATAATCTATTTCGTGAAAATTTGAAATTTCAATCCAATAGTACTTAAATTTCAGGGAAAAAATAAGAAGTAGGTGTCTGTCTGACCACCCTAACCACAATAAAATAATAATATTTTTTTATAATATTTTAGATATAAGTAGAGGACTCATGTCCTGATGTGATGCATATTTTTTCATAATTGTTTTCCAAGTAAATAATTAATTATTAATTTTTTATTACAACTTTTAAAAAATATAAAAATCGTGACATGTCCGACCACCTTTAATCCTTACTGTCAAAACTTCATGAAATTCTTTTTTTAATCCCATAGTATGTAGCTAGAATGTGACACATGTTTTGATTAAAAAATATGATATCGCTTGAAGTTCATAACGCTTCAATCACTTATCAATTGCAGACTTTAACAGAATTCAAATAAAATTTAATAATAATTACTTATTAAATTCAAAGTAAAAGCGATAAATTATATTGGTGGAAAGCTTGAGACCTCCCTAAAACCCCCTCTTTGCTTCATCAATTTTGGTGTAAAAGTCATCGCCTACATACCCATCATATATTGCCACTTTCTTTGGCCCACTTATCCCAAGCATTACCCCGATGTTGACATCAAAATCACCAAGTTAGTGAGAGGCAAGGGGTTGTGTGAGCAACTTGTCTCAACATTTGAGACTCCTACAGAGGTTTCCCTTGTGCTACAAGAAGAACAAGCACCAAATACAAACATACAAGGTAGCTAAGTGTGTGATATGACTACCTTTTTGTGGGACAATAGGTATCCTTTAGGTCTAAATAGACCAAAAGAAGAAATTTTTAGATTGTAGTCCATTCCCTATGTCATAATGGATGGCATACTTTTTAGAAGTATTTCAATGGAATCCTTTTAAGATGCATAGAAGTAGACCAAGTCAACATAATGCTAAATAAATTTCATGATGGCTCTTCAGGTGGCCATTTTTTTGCAAGGAATACTACTACAAAGATCATGGGGGTTGGTTATTATTGGGAAAATTTATTCAATGGTGCCCACAAATGGGTGAGAAATTGTAAAAATTTTATTTTATTTTTTGGAAAGAAAAGGTTGTCTTCCCTCCCTTTTCACCCCATTCAAGTTGATCAACCATTTACACAGTGGGGTTTGGATTTTATTGGCATGATAAATCCACCTTCAAGTGTTGGTCATAAATAGATTTTAATAGCCACATATTACTTTACTAGGTGGATTGATGTAGGTGGCTTAAAATATGCCACTGATGTTTTAGTTTTAGGATTACTTGATGGAATTTTGACAATATTTGCACTCCTTCCACCATCATTTTAGATAATGCCAAGGATTCTACTAGTGCTTAGATTCTCCATTAGGTAATGAGGCATGGTATTTACTTGAATACCTCATCTAATTATTATCCTTAGGGTAATGGCTTGGCTAAGTATTCAAATAAAAATATCATCAAGATTATCAAGAGGACCATTGAAGACAACCAAAGGGTCTAGTATAGCAAGTTAAAGACAACCCTTTGGGCTGATAGAATTACTCATAAAAGAGAAATTGGCATTTCTCCTTTCATGCTAGTTTATGGAAGGAAAGCAAGGTTACCATTATCATTGGAGATTCCTTCCCTTAAGTTGGCACATCACTAGAGTTAGAAAAAAATGATGCTATGAAAGTAAGGTTGGCTAAGCTCTTGGAATTGGAGGAGATAAGGAAAAAATCTATGCAAGTCATAGAAACACATCAAGCATAGGTCAAAACAAAATTTGATAAAAAATTAGTTCATAGAATGTTCCAAGAGGGAGATCTAGTGTTGAAATGGGATGCAAACAGAGCCAAAGTTGGAAGACATTCCAAGTTTGACACCATTTGGAGTGGTCCATATGTCATCACTAGTTGTAAGGAGGCCAATGCATTCTATCTTTATATGTTGGATGGCGAGGTTCTTCCAATCTTAGTCAATGGAATTCATCTCAAACCTTATTTCTGATTATTTTTGAGTTTCATGTACATATTGTCAATATCTTATTTTTCATGAAGTGCTCTTTGCACACCCTACATTGTCCTTGTTCTAGTTTCCATGCCTTTTTCCAAGTGTAGGCCTGCACATGTTTTGTTTTTCCCTTGTGAGGCCCAGTTTTTTAGATCCCTTTCATGATTTTGTGCCCAATAAAAGGACCCTAGATTCCATGATTCGTATGTAGTCATCCTGCAAAAGTTTCAAAAATTTTGGGTATGTGCAGGATCATGATGGACCAAAAAGTGGTGATATGATGGCTATGTGTAGGGTATGTGGCTGATGACTTTTTTTTACCCAAAATTGGTGAAACGAAAAGGGTTTCTAAAGGAGATTCTCAGTTTTCCACCAATATAAATTATTCTTTACTTTGAATTTAATAAATAATTATTATTCATTTTCTATTTGAATTATTATTATAGTCCTAATTGATAGGCTGATTGAAAAACATCTATAGTTTTCAAATGGTATCACATTTTTGAATCCAAAATATGCATCACATTCTATGCTTCACATACTATAGGATTAAAAAAAGAATAATTTCGTGAAGTTTTGACCAAGTTAAAGTGGTTAGACATACAAGCTTTTATAGTTTTTTAAAAGTTGTTATAAAAAAATCATAATTAATTATTTACATGGAAAAAAATTACAAAAAAACATGGATCACATTAGGACATGAGTCCTCTACTTATATCTAAAATCTTATAAAAAAATATTGTCATTTTATTGTGTTTAGGGTGGTCAGACAGACACCTACTTGTTATTTTCTCCCTAAAATTTAAGTACTACTACATTGAAATTTCAAATTTTCACCAAATATATTTCTTTTTCTTTTAAATAAACCTAGTATCCTAGAAACTACATTTAATTTTCTATAGATTCTATTCTTACATACTTTTGAAATAATATAGATAACTTATTCAAATTTTTATGTCAAGTTTCCTAACTCTAATTTTTATGAATTTTTTTCCTCTTAAGGGCCTATTTTTTCCATGATGATCTTGCACATACCCTGTTATCATTTTTTATGTCACCATTAGATACCATCATTTAGATCCAATCAAAGAGATCATATATGTGCATCCTATTGAAACCCATGTTTATTTTGATGTTTTAGGGATTTTGAGGTTTTGAAATTCCCTAATTATATCCAATTAGGGTTTTGAACTTGGAAGCTAGGACCCTCATACACTTAAACCTTAAACCTCCTTAGTATGAGCATGCACTTCTTTTGTATTTCTCTGTGTTTCTCTATTGACCTACTATGATCGTTTCTTGGTTACATAAGTTTTCACTTAACTCATCAAGATCATTTGTGTGAATGGCCCTCTTTCCTTGTAAATATGATAGTCATCGGGTGTATCCTTCACATCATAATTCAAAATTTAACTCTACCTTTGTTTTGTGAGATGTTGTATAATGAATTTTGATTAATGACTACAATCAAACTTGGTAGATCAGACGATGACCACCAACCCGTGGCATATATTGTGGGTCCCCATATAGCCTTACAATATAGTAGGCTAAAGACATGTGCCATGTGGGACCAGTATGGGGACACTCTTCTTGTGGATTGTGATGTCAAGGAAGATGTGTGACAGGATATTGTGCCATCATTTCATATTTTTGTTGTTAAATGAAAAGAGTTGATCTTCTTGCGATGCGCAATATGAGGAGGAAGGATCAAAGAGTTGAATATTCTTTGCCAGGTGTTAGCATATCACAATGGCTTAGTGCATTGCTGAATCATGGGAAAAATATGGTGATGTGCAAAGGGACTCACAATATAAGAAAGGGGTCCCTAATCCCAAATTTTCCTTTATTAGGGAATGGTTCATTCAAGGAAACCTAGGATCTTGAATTGGATTGACTATCAACACAAAGGTGAGCCAATTGTCAACAAGGGAGACCTAGGATGGTTCCTTAGGATTTGAAGGGTTCACCACCAAGAAAAAGCTTGGAAAAGACAACCTAACATTCAACTCACAAAACCTAGTAATGCAAGCCAAATAATGAGTACAAATAACAAAATTAAGTAATAGGACTTCTTAGGATGTATGTACTTGGGAAGTCTAGAAATGTGATGGGGATTCTAGAAATGAAATTTTTTTGTCAAAATATGCTAGGGAGGACTAAGATGCCCTTACTACTATCTTAGTCCCATTGCTATTTTTTGGGGCAAACACAAAATCTTTGGATGTCAAAATCAGATTTGAAGGAATCTCTGAAAAATACCTCTAAGAGGACTAAGACACCCTTACTATTGTCTTAGTCCCAATC
>VDFB02138361.1:0-38168 GCA_007258455.2 Sequoia sempervirens
GAAGGTGGATGATGTGCACCCTCATCAACACTATCATCATCTAAAGTGGAGGAAGAAGACTCCTCATCACAATCAGAAGGATTATGATCCTTTGAAGAATTATCATCATGATGCAAGAACATGAATCTAATGGTGGTAGGAGAAGTGTTGAGAGAAGAATTGGAAGGACTCTCCTCAAAATGAACACTCCTCTCAATGAAAAACTCATGTGTGGTAGGATGAAGAATCCTTTATCCTTTGACATCATCTAGGTATCCAACAAATATGATAGGCTTCTCTGTGGATCCATAGCCTTGTATTTATTTGCTAGAATGTGGGCCCATGTACTAGAGTTGAACACTCAAAAGTGCTTAACTGGGGGTTTCTAATTTTTCCAAGATTAAAAATGTGTTACCCCCTTCACAACTTTGTGAGGAAAGTTGTTTTGGATATAACACACGTAGTTAATGGATCTTTCCATAAAGGTGGTGACAAAGGCTTAGAGTGAATCATACAGTTTGCCATCTCTTTCAAGGACCAATTCTTCCATTCTACAACATCATTCTCCTAGGGACTATAGGGAACTATATATTGCAAAAAAATGCCTTCTAAAGCATAATACTACATAAACTTGTGGTTGACATACTCCCCCCTATTATTTGTATGTGGGACTTTGATGGATTTCCTAGTTTGTTTCTCTACAAAAGCCTTGTACTCCAGGCATGAGTCAAATACATCATACTTCTATTTGAGAAAGTATGTGATGGTGTACCTGGAAAAGTCACCAATGAATGTCAAAACATATCAGGCTCTATTCAAATATGGTTGTGGAAATGGCCCTACCAAATCACTATGTACCAACTCCAAAAGATGTGAGGCTCTCCAATATTTTCCTTTGTCAAACTTCTCTTTGGGATGCTTGCCAAGAATATAACTTTAACAAACACCATCAGAAAATTGAACTATAGGAAATCCTATAACCATGTCCTATTGGTTGAGCTACTACAAATAGTGGTAGTTCAAGTGGCCAAACTATTGATGCCATAAATTATTCATATCATTTGAATGAGTGATTAGAAAAAATGAAGGTGGGCCAAGAACAAAGTGAGAGAACAAATAAGGTTGTGAAGGATGATCTAATCTCCCAACAAAAACTATAGAATCATTGTGCAACTTATGAATCACCACTGAATCAGGAGTAAACTAAACCCACTTGTCTATACCTATGTGAGTGATTTGATAGATTGATAGGAGATTAGTTGACAATGAAGGCACACAGAGAACATCCTAAAATGTGTCATCCCCCATATCAACAGACCCTCTCCCACACACCTCAATAGGAGTTTCATCACCCATCAAAATGGAAGGTATAGTACATGAATCCAAAGATGCAATCTAATCCTTGGAAGAATACATGTAGTGTGAAGCACCCAAATCAATAAGCCATGTGTATGGCAAAGAAGTAAATGCTACAAGAGCCTTTCCCTTTCCTTTCACCTTGCTGTTATCTTTTGCCTTGTGAGACCCCTCATATGAACACTATTTGGTGGCATCATGAAATTTGAGATTATTCTTTTCAAGATTGTGTGTCAATTGATCTACTTGTTTCTTAAAAAAATTGTGCTCATCATGTCCAGGTCATTTACAATAGGCACATTTGACCCTCTCTTTCTTAGAATTGTATCCCTTTAAAGACAAGGTGTCATTAACTACCTTTGGAATAGTTGATCTCTAATCCTTTTTATCTTTTTTATTCTATTTTCTCTTATCCTTATTACTAATTTTTCCTCGTTGTTCATTTGTGCCATGGTTGGCAACCAAGACATGTGACTTGGAGGACTTAAGAGTACCCATTTTAATTAGCTTATCTTGTTCCCATGTGAGAGAAGTAGTTGTGAATTCCTAATCTGCAATTAGCTAACAAGAGACAAACAAACAAGGTTAGTCATGTTAGAAACCCAAATAAAGCATTCCCTATGAGATTCTCAATCAAATGAAGATAAGAAAACATGGTGAAAACATGAAATAAAACAAGATAGAAGCATGTAATCCTATATAACTTGATCAAACCTTAATCCCATAGGGGGATTGGTGTTCCTTTGATGTGGAAAGTAGCCCTTTCCCAATCCCTTTGATAATCTTCAAGATTGTAGATGATTCCAAGTGCATGAGATGTTGAAAATAAGCTAAAATATGATGAAAATGGTGTAGATGGGTGATTGCTATGAGTGAAAATGTCTATAATAAACTTGCATGATATTGTGGATGAAAGAATGAGTAGAGTAACAATGTATGAAGTTGTGGATCAAATAGATGTCATAAATTCCAATTTCCCTCAAAGATAGTGAGAGCAATTAGATGATTGATGGATGAAATGAGTATAATGACTTTGCATGAGATGATCCTTCATATTCAATAGAGGAAGCATCTACTTATAGGACTCAAGGGTTTAAGAATGAATGAAATTGGTGGATGTGGGACTAAAATGGGGACCAATAGCATTGTGACACTAGTCACAAGGCTAATGAAATCCATGGGGATATGTGTGGAGCACATTTTGAAGAATGTGAAGAGTTAAGGCATGGTAGATGAATTTGTAAGAGAATGTAAGAGAATTTAATGAAAATGGTTGAGATGTAAGAGTGACAATATGGCATGTAAGAGTAAATGAATGCCTTTGTAAGAGAGACAAGATGGCATCTAAGCGCAATTAAATGCTTTTGTAAGAGGTATTTATGAGTTTGTAAGAGGCTTTTAAAGCCATTTGGAGGGAAAGCCAAGTTGAGGGAATATTTTGAAAGAATATGCCTTTGTGAGGGAAAATAGGTTAATTAATAATTAGAAGAAATGGTTTTCATGTGCAACTTGGTTAGTTGACCCTGGGTTGATTTAAATTTGGTGAAGTTAAAAGCTAGAGAAATGGGTAATGATGATTGGGGACAAATTAGAGTTAATTAATTCATAATTTAATCAACTCAAGTGGGTTAGGGGATTTATGACATTTAATTAAATAGTTAGATTTATTTAATCAAATGAGAGGACTTAAGGGGATTTAATTAAATAGGATGAACATTAGTCAAAAGAAAGTGAATTAATCCAATAAAGTTAATTATCTGATTAATAGTGGAAGTTGATGAAATTTAACTAAATGATGAAGATTATTTAATTAATTGGTTAGTCCGAAGTGATTTAGGAGGAAATTATGTTAGTTAATCAAAATTAGATGCATAATATTAATCAAGACTATTTAAGTGTCTACAGTAGCAAAATCATCCAATGATGGCATGGTGAATTTAAACCAATTGCATCCTTAGTGCTAGCATAAAAGGTAGAAACAAACACTGAATATTTAGAACTTAACTTAGAGAGAATACTTAGAATCAATTGTTCATCTTTCTTATTAATTCCACATTTTTGTAGTTGTAGCCAAGTAGTGATTTCAATTTGGTGAAGGAATCTTAAATTGTGTTGAAGTTTCCTAGACTTAAACTGATTAGTTCATTTTCCAACATATGACCCATCATTGAAATATTGAGTGCCAAACTAATATTCTAGCTTTTTCCATATTTCATTTGGAGTATTCAAGGATTCAATATGAAAGATCAAATTAGGAGATACAAAAAAACATAATGTTCCATATGCTTCATTACATCTATTAAACCACTTAGGATTTTCTTCATCTTTAGTAGGTTCAATTTCTAATCCCATTTTTATTATATGCAAACCAAGAATTCTTAAGTGAATTTTCATTTTAGACTTCCACTCAAAATAGTTGTATGCAGTTAGAATAGGAACTATTGTTGAAGCCATAATGAAGAAATGCAAAAGAGAGTGTAGAAAGAAAGTGAAAACAAGAACACTAAGAACACCCCCACCCTTTTCACTAGTATCAAAAATCACCCCCTTCATATATTATAAGGATGGTACTTTATAGTTTAGTGCATTTACAAAGCCTTTTCCAAGATACAATGCTCAATAGGCTTAAAATAGCCAAAATTACAAATTCTAATACAAAATGAACATGAGACAAAATATGGAAAAATTATCCTTATATATTTTTATTCTTCTTCACCACCTTTCCAATGCTTATTCATTTTTGAAAATTGGAGCACTAGGGCGAAAGTTATGACCTATTGAAGAAATTATCAACAAACAACTTCAACTTGAAATATCTGGTAAAAAATAGTTTTAATACCTCTGTGGATTGAAATTTCTTGTCTCTAGATTTTCAATGATATCTTGTTTTTGAAAATTTGATATCATGGAAAAAATTTATGCAAGTTTGAATAAAAGGCCCAATTTGGCCTATTGGAGGGCCCTGGTGGCTAGATGGAAGTGTCACCGACAATGGTGGTTGTTGGGTAGCGACTTGGGAAAAGCTTGGGTAGTGAGTTAATGGGAAATGGGAGAATTCAAAAAGGTGGTGAGGAGTTACGAAGAGGAGAGGGATAAATGTTTCTAGGAGTATTTTTACAAGTATGATGGTTTTGGTTTTCAGAATGGGAAATTGTTGGTTGAACAAAGTTCACCACAGCCTTTTGGATGATGAAAACCCTTTAAAGGAAGATCAATTTTGGTGGTGAGATTATCCACCTTGGCTTGTAATAGGAGAAATCATTTAGGTTTCTCACTTGGATTTAAATTATTGGAGTTTATAAAATTTGTGTAGTCTTATTATAAGACAAATTTCAGAGTTGGACAAAGTTGCAAATATATGATATATAAAATAAAATAATCTTCAATGATAATAGTTGAAATAGTCTATCGTATCATTCTAAGATTGAGTAAGGGTTGTTAATATCATTAATTCACAATTTGGACAATTGGAATTGTTTAATGTTAAAGTGGCTAGAGCTTTTTATGGAAATCTCGCTTGAATTTGGAGTATTAATTTCCCTCAATCTGTTGTAGCAAGAAGAGGAGCTCTCATAGCTCATGTGGTAGGTCAGGAAGTAAAAGGAAGATAAATATATTAATATATCTTGAAGTCCAAAAACTTCACACATTCCTCATAGCTCAATTTGTTAGCCAATTCACTTTTTTTTTAGAGTTGTAACTTATATTTAGAAGTGGTCACATAAGGTTAAGGAGAAGTTAACATGGGCCTCTCCAGTCAAAAAATGTGGCTACCAAGGTCAGCATTCACACTTCTTGCAGGCACACTCTCCTTTTAATAGTTCATAGACTTTAAAGAGGCATTTTAATTATGTTCAACGGTCACATATTCTAGTGGTTCACTTTCCTTAGTTAGCGATAGATATGAGAATTGGAGGTCGGCCTAAAGATAGACATAAGAGATAACTGTAGACATTGTTTTAGCATTAAAAACTAGGAAGCCACCACACCTCTATTTATTAGTTGTTGCAAAAATATTGAGATGGACTCATTCTTTGGAATTACAATGGTTAAAGGGGGACCAATTTTATGAATTCAATGATGGCATAAACTTTGATATTAGGTGTTCATACTTGAGACTACCATGGAAAGGAAGAAAGGTAATACATAGAGGATTCCTTAGTCAGCCACCATGCTAAGATATTAGTTGCTTATTCTTAATAAGTGCTACTATTTATCATCATAAAGGATTTGTAGGAAGGAATGTATCAAGGTCATGACTTATCTATGAGGAGCTGTCTATTTTATATATAACTTTCTAGTATGGTGGAACCCTCCTTTGGTGACATAGCAATCCAAGGAGGATCTTCGACTTAGCCTAGTGATTTGTAAATGTGGTAATAATATTTTTTAGAATATTTTCAACACCCCTAATCAAATAAGAAGTTGATAAATTTGGACAATTCAGCCTAGTGATTTGTAAATGTGGTGCTAATATTTTTTAGAAGATTTTCGACACTCCTAATCATATAAGAAGTTGATAAATTTGGGTACCTTAGTGTAAGGGAAGTTGAATGGTTATATTATAATTCAGAAAAAGTGAATGGGTTGATTTAATAAAACTCCATAAACTAATGGTAAATATTAGTGTGGTCGTGAGGATGGTTGATGTAAAGAAGTTGTTTCCATGGATTCTCTTTGTGGCATGGTTTATATATGCACTTGGTATTTTATATTAAGAGTTTATGGACATGCAATTATTTAACTGATGTCATCTTCAACATGCATTGGTTCGAAGGAGTTTAAATGATATCAATCTATTTAATGTAAACTACCAATCAGGAGGTACCGAAAAGTGATGAGATGTTGTACAATGGAAGATGCAATTATGCACATCGCCTATTTGAAACTTGTTGGGATATTTAAATAGGCTATAAATTATATAGAATTATTATTTTAATCTAAAATTTATTTGTGAACAATTTAATGTCCATCTTATAAATTGTTGAACGTACTGAAAGTATTTGATTATAATATTTCCAATATATCAATTGGGAATGAATGTGATATTAGGCATATTTTGATAAGCTTGACTTAAATCCTTAGTAGTAGTGTCATGTTCTCAAATATGGAGCAATAATTATAACTATTTGTTAAAATTCCCAATGGATTTGGCATGACAAATCTTGAATAACCAAGAAGAAATTAAGTTTGGGAACTATGTATGTAACAACTAGCACTACACACCCAAGGAACTGTACAATTACCTTACTTAGGCAATCTATTTGACATAAGTATCAGTGAGAAAGTGTAAAAAAAAAGGAAGATTAGTGGAGGACACTATAGTGGTATCAGAGCTCAAAATTTTCTACTAGCTTGTTGGATTGTAAATCATGGTGTCATCAAGTGAAAAAGAGTTGGGAAAAATTTTATACTGTAGGAGATAAACTTGGACACTTGTATCAGTCAAAGGATGTTCTTCTCAACACTTTGGAGGAAGTAGAGAATTTTTTGCACATGGTGGATCAGTTACCTTCTCAATTAATTCAAGTAGAAATGACTCCAGTAGTGAATTCCTTGGGCGAGAATTTTTTTTTGACACACAAGGATAATGAGGTAAGACTTGTCACTTATTGCCTCAATGAAGTTATAGGGATTAAAACTCTTGAAATTCCTTATAATGATGACAAAATGTAGGAGATACTACATTTGATTACATTGAAATATTTCATGGGTTAGATGATATCAGAAGCCCTTCTTTTGGTAAGAGGGTTAAGGTTTTATGATTAATGGAAAAGGTTAGATCATGTGTTCTCATGATTGATTTTGATTGTGATGATCTTGTTATTCAAATATTTCATTATTTCCTAGTCTCTATTAGTGAGGATCATGATGATTCTATTCTTGCTTGCATGGGAATCATTATGGACTTGATTATTAATGAAATTGATATTATTTCCAACCTATCATATCTCTTTTATTCATTTTTTTTTAAACAAGAACAGGTTACTTCTATAGTTGCATATAATTTGGTTTACAATGTTTTCAAACAGTGTGAGATGAAGTTGAAATCTTACTTGGTTAATGAGGAATACGTGGATGAAAAGGAAATTACAATAGTGGATGAAATCCCTTATGAACATAGTGTTGTTCAAACTCCAAAACTTGAATTATGCACAAAGGATGTGATAAAGGTGGTTGATATTGAGACATGTTATTGAAGACCAATCAAAAAAATTATTATATATAAGTTGAGATTAATCATTTACCCAATGAGTAATGTGATTCGAAGAAATAGATGAAAGTTACAAAAGATATGATTGTTACAACTCTAACACATTTTTACCACACACATAATTTCATTGAAGATCTATTTTGGAAGGTCCAAATTGAGAAAAGACAAAAGGGTATTGAAGAAGGGTCCTCTCTTGCAAATTTACAGGTTGTCAAAGATAACTTGAGAAATTTGAAATTAAATTTCTTGAGCTTACTTTCAAATAGGGATTGTTCCATCAATCTGATAGAAAATATTCTTGTTGCATTGAAATGTAAACAAGAAGTAGATAAACTCACCTTTGAGCTTAAATCTATAAAGGATTCTTTTGAGAGTACTCAATTGGCCCTTCAAGAAGTAGAACTCTAGCTAGTTGATGCAAAGTAGTCTAAAGAGCAAGAAAATGAGGAAAGAGCTAAGGAATCAAGCAAGTAATAGGTGAGTTTGATAGGCTCTATGTTGATTTTGATTTAGAGCAAAATTCCAAGTTTACAAGAACAGGTTCAACACAACAAGATGATTGATTGGATCGAGAAAATATAGACTCTTTTCAATTCATCGATAATCTTATTTTTGAGTGGGATGAAGAGTCCACTTTTGATAATCCACTTTTTGTGATGGTGGATGAAACACTTCCTAATTCCAATGATATGGTTGATGATGAATACAAGATATGGGATCTAGGTAAAATTCCTAATTGTGAGGTAATGACTCGATATTGGGCTTAGGGACTTTCAAGATATATTTTATGGATGGGCATTAGGAAAAAATGCAGATTTGAAGCTATTTTCCACCTCCCAATCAGACAACACATGATTTTTGTTACTTTCATACAAGTGCTTTGGTCGATACTTCTAATCAATAAATGGAGAAATTACTAATGGAAGTTTAATGATGATGATAATTTTGTCATTGGAAAAGTCTCTTTAATCAATTTTAGGCTCACAAACCCTATGCATACAATATTTTTTCTTCATTGTAGCTACTGCTCCAACATTGCATTCTAATTTTGATAAAATTAGCTAATGAGTTGATTAGTTTTCACTATTTGCATATTATGTGTCAACAAAGTGTGGAGGAATCATTAAATAGGATTCAGTTATTCCTTATTTCCATATTGATGAGTAATGGTTGTGGCAATTCTTCCAGGTTATTGTTTTATGTATTTTCAGATGATGTGTAGATGATTGTAGTTATTTGTGTAATTCAGTGTACAAGGGGAAGCCATTTTGGCACTCAAAAATTGAGTTTTTTTGAGATGCTATCAGTTTATGTTAGGGAAAGCGTTTCTAGGACAGCTAATTTTAGAGCTATTATTATTGTCACTTGTTTAATCAACAACTTATTAGGGGATTTATCTTCATCATTTATGGAACTTCATGATGATTTTTTGTGGATTCATTCTTTCATGTTGATCAAAGTGTTTGGATTGTTTCCCAGGATCATTTTAGGTAGTGGGATTGTCTATTTGGACTTCACTAAGGTGCCTTGGCAAGATAATTCTCTTGGTGTAGATTTCAATTTTCAAAGGTATTTCAATTTAGGGTTGGATTTTGATTACTTTTAGGGTCCCAAGAGAGGAAATCTTAAATCTGGCATGATGAGCTAATAGTTTTTATTAAAGTGGTGTAACGGTAGTTTGGTGGTTATTTTTGGAAATTGATTTGGGATCCTAGAATCACATCTAGTTTTAGTTTGTTTCAGTCAAGTGGCTTTGAGGTTGTGCTGACATTTCTTGAGAACAAGCAATCTTTGGGAATGGTGGACTGTAATTTCACTAATTCTTATTAATCAGTATTGTAATTAAATAATTAATTTTAAGTTGTTGAATATTAAACTAAAAATACAACTTAAATTGATTATTTAAATGGTGTGCAAAAGTGACTTAAGTTCTAGAAAAGGTAAAGTAAATTAATTAAGTTATTTTTGGATAAATTCTTAAAAAGAATAAAATTCAAATGGAAAGAGAGAATTCAAGAAGGTGGTGAGGAGTTATGAAGAGGAGAGGAATAAAATTTTCTAAGAGTCTTTTTATAGATATGATGGTTTTGATTTTCAAAATAGGAAATTGTTATTGAACAAATTCACCACAGCCTTTTGGAGGATGGAAACCCTCTGAAGGAAGATTAATTTTTATGGTGAGATTATCCACCCTTGCTAGTTGCAGGATAAATCATTTAGGTTTCTCACTTGGATTTAAACGATTGGAGTTTATGAAATTTGTGTAGTCTTATTATAAGACAAATTTTAGAGTTAGACAGAGTTGCAAGATATGGATACAAATAAAATAATCTTCAATGGCATAGTCTATCATACCATTCTAGGATTGAGTGAGGGTTTTTAATATCATTAATTCACAGTTTGGAGAATGAGAATTATTTAATATTATTGTGGCTGGAGCATTTTATGGAACCTTGCTTGTGTTTGATGGAGTCTTAATTTCCCTCATACTATTGTAGCAAGAAGGGGAGCTCTCATAACTCACATTGTGGGTCAAGAAGTAAAAGGAAGATGAATATATTAATATTCCTGAAGTTCAAAAAATTTAGACTTCCCTCACAACTTAGTTTATTAGCTGCTTCATTTCTTTTTTGGAGTTGTAACTTCTATTTAGAAGTGGTCGCATAAGGTTAAGGAGAAGTTAATGTGGGCCTCTCCAATCAAAAAATGCAACCACCAAGATTAGCATTCACCCTTCTTACAACCGCACTCTCCTTTTAATAGTTCATAGACTTTAAAGACACATTTTTATCATGTTCAAGGGTCACATATTCTAGTGGGCCACTTTCCTTGAGTCAAAAATGATTTTATTCAGAAATAGATATGATAATTGGGGGTTGACTTGAAGGTAGATGCAAGAGGTAACTATAGATATTATCGTAGCATAAAAAACTAGGAAGTTGCCGTACCTCTATTTATTAGTTGCTGCCAAAATATTGAGATGAACTCATTCTTTGGAGTTACCATGGTTGAAGGGGGGCCACTTTGATACAAACTTTGAAGAAATTCATTTAGAGCCCAAATAAGTTTTTCTACAATAAATTTCACTAAAATGGTATTTTGATAGGGTTTTAGTGATAGATTAATTTAATATCTAGGTAGTAGTGATTTCATTAGAGCCTTTTATGTTTGACATGGGTTTTACTGGGATTATTCTTTAAGAATGGAAAAAGATTGCATAACATTTTATTGTAGGTGAGTGAAAGTTGTTTGTTATCATGGCTTGTTTCTGGTGAGAATAGAAAGCATGAGCACTGTTGTTGGTAATAAATGTTTCCATTGGAATAATCCAGTCTAAATTGGTGTTAATGGAGGGTTCGGTGATTTTCAATTTGCAACAAATATGTTGGTTAGGAGGAGGAATTGGCCTTCCAAAGTTGGACTTTGAGTGAATTCTCTTGGCACCCCTTTTTACTTGGTAAGTTGTCTTGTCATCACTAATGCCTCCATTTTGTTTACAATTCATCCATGAATTTATGATTACACTTTCAAATAAATAGCACTTTAGTTTGGCCTTTCAAGTAAATAGTTATCAGGTAAAAACTGATTGGAGAACAAAATTGTTAAAACTGCTTTCTCATATTAACCCATCATGGAAATTTTGGGAGATAATTTCAAATTTATGAGCAATTGATTCTTGGAAATCACTTGGCCGTGAGCGGCAATAGTGTAACTAAATAAAAAATCCTTACTAGCATTAGCTCACCCCCTCAAAAGAAGACTCTTTTCATTCACATGTGGCTAAAACCAAGTAAAGTATGTCACTTCACTTCTCAATCTGAGGATTACGGTGGTCTCCTAGTTTTATAATGCTCTCTACAGTGGATACCAAATGGATACAATTGTTGAAATGAGTTCAAAACTCATTTGGAAAAATACACTAACATTTTGATAGTGTCAAGGTCATTCCTATTACTCTTGTAAGCTTTGTTTTTTATTAGATAAGCAGGGAAGGGACCTGATCCCATGGTTATAGCAACAAACAAAAAATAACTAGAGAGAGGTGGGGAACAACACCACCATCAAACCAAAAAACAACATCAGTTTAGCACATAGGACAAAATTTAAAATAGTAACCATTATCCAACTAGTACTAATAAAAAATAGTAAGCTATTACAAGTATACTTAGTTCTACATAAGCCATTAATAAGATAGAAAATTCCCAGGTGATATTGCACCATAACATAGAGATCAAATAACAATAGTCCGAGATGATAAAATAGCAGGACAAAAACTTCAAAAAATAATAGAGAGGCAGCAACAAGCCATTAACTAGCTTTCTTCAACAGGTCCCCATACTCTCCCATGAGAGCAATATATTCACACCAATCAGGTCCCTCTGTGTCATCCAACAACTTTAGGGTATCAGTTTTCCTCTATTTCTTTAATTTCTTGGTAATCTTTGTTTCCCTAGAAGTTGCACCCAGCATTGCCTTCGCATCAATCTATTAGTTACCCTCATGAGAGTAGCTAACACCTTCTCCATATCTTTGAACTGTACCTACAAAAAGGTTAGCCTATTCTTTAAAAAATCAATACTTAGCTCCTCAGAATTTTTCTCCCCACCCTAAAGGAGAAACTTTGTTTTTAAAGATACATTTTCTAGCACACTATCATGACTTGACTTGAGTAGGATGAGTAGCAAATATCTTATTATTTAAGTAGGTACATTGTTGTGTGTTCATATCTATTGTTGTCAACCCCCAAAAGCTTGGATATGTTGGTGCAAAGGTGTGGGGTTAGGTAGGGTGCGGTTGCCCCTAACATGGGTATGATCTCACCTTGTAAATTCAAGATCCAAACATTAAAACATCAAGTATAAAAGTTGGTACATAACATCATCACCTAACTTAATAGTAAATCATATATTACAATGTATGAATTAATATGTCAAATACCTATTAGCTAAAATTTTGAAACAACTAAAAGGTTGTGGCTTGAAATACCAATTGAATGTCTAGTACAATAGAGTGCCATGGAACAAACAAAAATAAACAAAATCACATGAAATCTCATTTGATTCAATTAGGTCTTGAGCTTTATATTTAGTAGGTGAATAGTTGTAATTAAAGTCTTATATATGTCTTTGTCATCATGTCCTGTAAGTTTTGATATCTTGAGATTTTACTTGCTTAATTGCATTTTATGCAACTACATTACATATTTCAACACTTAAACAAGCATTTCATAATACATGTTCAATTGATTGCAAGCACAATTCTTGTTTCACAACAACAAGTAGAAGTAGGATTCACTCACATAGAGCTTAAAGAATCAACATTCTTGTTTGTTGAGATTTGATTTTTTGGACTAGAAGAATCACATATCAATGGTAACATAAAGGGGGTATGGAATCCAATTTAAAGCATTGTGAGCACATGTTTAAGCATGTTACACATTGCAAATTAAATTATAGATGTTGATGGCAGCACATTTTTATTACAAACATCAATTGCCCATATTAAACATGTTGAATTGCCCATATTAAACATGTTGGTTTTGGTAGCATTATTGCATAGGGTGATTCAAGTGGATTCTCTAGATACAACTCTAGTGATATCATTAATCCCACTCTCATACCCTATGGGCTATGATAATGTTGAATCATGTCCCATGGTCTATCAATATGTTGCAAACATGTTTCTAGTGGAGCAATAATATCTGGGTAGATTGGACATTTCTCTATCCAAGCACTCTCAAATCTAATGTTGCCTTCATTGTTAGATTTTTCAGGGTTCCAGACACATGACAACTACATTGCTAAGGTGCACTCACAACATTTGATACTAGCAACTGCCTATAGCGTTTCTAAGGTTAAGGGGTGAAGCCTCTATGGGCTCAAGGAGGTGGGGCAAGTTCACCCGTCACATCTAATTCCATTCAACTCAACTGTGAGAGGGTAAAGACTCACATGGAAGCATAAGCATTTCAACTTTCATGATAATTATTCAGCCTTTTGACTTTATGACATTATGTATACTTCAATTTTATCAATTTTCCTAAGCAGGTCACTACACAAATGCAACTAGTGGAAGATAAGCAGCCATATATCTCCCTTGAGCATGCCACGTACAAAATGCATAGATTATTAAGATTTTCTATTCCCGTCCTAATATCTCTCTCTCGTGTCTTTCTTTTATTGTCAACCTTTATTTATTGTTTATTTTCTTTAGCAGTTATAACACATCTAGTTTAATGTATTGTCCCAAAGATATCTCTTGGGATCTTTATCATCAGATCAACACACAAGCATATTTTAATCTATGTTGAATAGATCAATTATGGATTAGATGGTATTAGAGTAGGTTTTTGTTGTGACTTGTTTAAGGATGTTACTAACACATTATAGTTGTGTATATTTATCCCCATAGTCAATAATTGATAAAAGAGCTACAGGATTATTTGGGTACATTGCTCAATCAAAAGAAAAATTTAGAAGAGGGAAAGAGTCTACAAGCTACAAAAAATTACTCAAAAAATTCAAGTGAAAACCAAGAGTTGAGGAAGATGGTTTAGTGTTTGGAAATGGGGTATCAAGAGATGCAAGGTACATTGGCCAGCCATGGAATTTCCTCATTCACTTCCATGGATGAACTGCAACAAGAACTTTTGTAGAAGAGGAGATGTTGCCAAAGATTGAAGAAGGTTTTGAGAAGAAAGAAGAATCAATCCAACAAAGGACACCTAAGCCCTACATAAGATGCTTAAATCATGAATGCGTAATATGGTAAGCACCCCACCAAATGGCCTTTTTTATTAAAATACTCAAAGAAAATTGTTGATTTTGTGGGTGTATAACTTGGCATACAAACCACCCTCATTAAAGCTATACTAGCACTTGTACTGGAAGGAGGTGCAAGGGTTACACCGACAAAAAATTATATATGAGTAATATGTTAGAGGGTACAATTTTATGTATACATAAAAGTTACATTAATTTAATTTACAATATCTTAGGTATAGAATAATATTTTTTATTTATGCAATTTTTAAATAGAATTTTGACTACTTCTGCACTATTATTAACTCAAATTATTTAGAGATTTTTAGTTTAATATTTTTTTAGTTTTTTTTTACATTAAAAATAAGCAATGTGTTAAAAAGAATGAACACCAAAATATCACCAATCTCAATTAAATGTCACATTTGAATCTATTTAATTAGTTAAATTAAAATATTTTAATAAAAATAATATAAAGTATTTCTATTATTTTTTAAAAATTTACAATAGACTATAAAATCTCATTATTCACATAAATTTATTATTTAAAATGGTTCAATCCCAACCTTTGACATTTTTTCAATTTTAGACCATATATTACAACTTTAAAATTTATTGGACCATATAATTTGACTTGCTATATTTTTATTAAACCATAAAAAAAATATGATAGGAAAAATATAATATAGCATTTTAATTTATAATGCTTATTATAAAAAGGTAAATTAATTTAAAATTAGAATATAATTTTTTTGAATATTTTCTAATATGAATTTAGAAACTTTTGACATTTTTATTAATAGTTATTATTGTTTTATATTAATATATATGATTTATAATATTTATTATAAAAATATATTAATTAAAATCTTTTCAAAATAGAGAATATAATTACTTTTTAACTTTTAAGAATCATTTTTAACAGATTTTGTTTTTTAATATGAATTTTGAAATTTTTATTAATTTGTTAATTAGCAAACAATTTAAGGTCTTTGTTTTAATACAAGAGATTTAAAATTTTATATTTATTACTAATAATTATGCCAAGAGGCATTATTATGTTGAGAGGCGTTATACAGTGAAAGCATTCAAGGAATTGTAAAGTTTTTGAAGCTTCATTGAAAATGACAGGTAGGTGGAAGTATTAAATTTATTGAATAGATTGTTTACTACACATTTTTTATATTAAAATGGGTGTAATTTTTTTTCCACAAAAAATTAGGTGAATGAAGCAAATTAACAAATGCTAAATTTAGTTTTTTTTAACCTTAGAATTAAATTACTTATAATTTACTTGAATTTAAATTTATAAGATTTAAAATATAAATTATTTTTAACATTTTGTATTAGTATATATTAGTAAATAGTGTATTTTTACATAGGATGTACTTCTTTTTTCTTTGTCTTATAGTTTTAGTAATGTTTGTTTTTAAAAATAATTTAAATGATCATCCAATATTTAAGTCAAACATTTACATATTATTAATTTTCATGTGTTATTTGCATTGGATTAAAAATATTTTTTCAAATAGAAATATAAATTTATAAGATTTAAAATATAAATAGAAGTAGAAATTTATAAGATTTAAAATATAAGTAGAAATATAAATTTATAAGATTAGAAATATAAATAGAAATATAAATTTATAAGATTAGAAATATAAATATAAATATAAATTAATAAGATATATTAAAATGGTTGTAATTTTTTTTCCACTAAAAATTAGGTGAATGAAGCAAATTAACAATGAAAATATAATTTTTTTCCAAATTTCTAGGCTTGTGTTTTAAGATGGCAGTGTAAAGGATATGCCGGAAATGTCATGCAACAATTATGAAAAAAAAATGAATTAAAATAGTTAAATTATTATTTTAGGAGTTTAAAAAATTAAATGTAAAAGAGTAAGAGTGTTTAGTTTTTAAGGATTAATGTTGAAGAATAAGTTTGATATAATGTAGAGTTTTTTTTTGTTGTGGTAAATTGAAAATATATATTATTTATAAATAACATGTGTTTTGTAAGATTTGATCTTGTCTATTATGGGAATGTTTTGATAGGTCTATAAATTGTGTATAATTGTGATGCTTGCACTTTGAGCTAGATTCTCCTAGATTGACCCCTTGCTTAGAGTAGCTTTATAGTTGTAAAAATTTCCAAAGACTATTTATAATCTTCTATGTCATAGAATGATTTGATGCAAACACAAGTTTATATTTGTGCTCCAAAGAAAAGATTCTTAGAATGATGTTCCTTGCAATGCATAGGATTTCCAATTGGTTCCTTTTCAAGATGGTGTGAAACTAGGCAATCACACCTTGGTGTGCAATGGGTATGCCGAAGAGTTGTGGAAGGTCAATTAGGAAAAAATTGGGTCTATTTTTTTGCAAACATTTTGCAAAGGTCAATTGGCAGGCCATTTAGAAAATGATGTTTTTTGTGCAACATAAGTTTCAATGGAGAAGTGATAGCTTCAAATCAACTATGCATCTTTTTATAGGGATCCAAACATGACCGAAACAAAACCTCTAAATGAGCTCCATTACCAACAAGCTCATGTTATGTTGCAATAGAGAGAGAGGGAGGGATACAGATAGAAAGAGGGAGAGATAGAGGGGGGAAGAGTGTGAGAGAGGGGGTAAGGAGATAGAGGAAAAAATAGAGTGAGACTTAAAGAACAAAGAGAGAGGACTTGAGAAAGAGAGGGATATACAAAGAGGGGAGAGGTAGAGAGAGAGATAATTTGTCAAATATTATAGTCGCAACTTCCATAGTAGACATGCATACAAAAAGTGGAAGCATTAACAAGGACATGAACTATTTAACATAATACCTGAAGTTTTGAAGAAGATTTCATCTCATGGACTGCAATGATTGCAGGATATGTACAACCTTCCCACATCTACATAGATTTTTAAGAGCAGACGATAAGTCACAATTTTTTTAGGATCCAAGTAAAAAAGTAACATCATTGTAAATACTCTAAAACCTATATCCATATGTGATCTGTAAGGGCCAAGAAAACACATCCACACAACCATCACATGTTTAATTGGCATCTTAATCATAAATTTTAGGGTGTTCTTGATGTACTCAGCATAGGCAAGAACCTCAACCATACACACAATGATCAATTTTAAGTGTAATGCAATAAGGGTTACTCGTCTTATTGAAATATATAAACGCTCATCCACTAAACCTGAATGGCTACATACACAAAGAACACAAGAAAATCTTATATTGTTATGATATGTTCGAGAGTGCTTCATTATTTCAAATATTATGAGAACATCCTTGCAAAATCCATTTTGTGCATATCCTGCAAACGACACCACATTTCTTTGATGCACTTTTTTAAATAGTTCACAAGCCTTGTCTATGCTTTACATTTTCCATACATGTCTATCAAAGCATTTCCAACTATATTATTTGACAAAATTCCCCCTTCAATCAAATCTATACTGTGTTCCAAAAATCCCATTTTGGGACAAGCAGGGAGAATGTTGGCTTTACAACTACCAATTTGATTTTCTTGAAAGTTTCTTAATCTTTGTCAACAAATCCATTTTGTTTGTGTCCTGCAATCATAGCATTCAATGTGACCAAATTTATTTTGAGGCACATTGTCAAATAGTTCGCGTGCCTTGTCTATGCTTGCACATTTTGCACACATGTTTACCGCTCTGGTTGTAACTACATCTATCCAAATTCTTCTATCCTTTAGATGCTTTGATGGATGTCCATACCCTGTTCCAAAGCTCCCATTCAACACAAGCTGCAAGGATGCTGACAAAGGTTGTAGAGTGTGGCTTTAAGCCCATCAATTGCATATGCCTAAAAGTTTCTAAAGCCTTTTCAACAAATCCATTTTGTGAATATCCTACAATTAGGGCATTCCATGAGAACTCATTTCTTTAAGGAATTAACTCAAATAGTTTGCGTGCCTTGTCTATCCATCAACATTTTGCATACATGTCTACCAGGGAAGTTGCGAATACATCATCTTACGAAACCCCTCTATCTTTTATCTTGTGAATGGTGTGCATAGCCTGTTACAAAGCTCCCATTTTAGCATAGACAGGGAGGATGCTGGCAATGGTTGAGAACTTTGGCTTTACACTTGCCAATTGCATTTGTTTGAAAGATTCTAAAACCTTTTCAACATACCCATTTTGTGCATTTTCTATTTTTTTGCATATAGTGACATAGTGCGACAAGCTTTGGAAACCCATGTCTTCTTATCCTGCAGTAGCTAACTTCTACAACACGGGAATTTTAGTTGTGTGTGGGTGGGCGAGCGACACCATTAAGTCGCCAAAAAATAGTGGAAAACTAATAAGATCGACAGTGCACTTGTTTTCAATCGTTGGCCAGGTGTTGTGGAAAGAGGCCAACCATTTATTTCAAATTTTAGGTTGATCTCTATCAAATTGGATACGCCTTCGATGTAAAATATATAGGAATATGTGTGGACATGAGTGTAATAGAAAGCTAATTATAGTAAATATATGATAATGAGAATGTATGGATAAAGTGGAGTTAAATGGATAGAAATGAGTGAGTGGAGGATTGGATGGTGGAAGAAGGGATTGAAAAATGTGCCCACCTTACATGGGAGTGCTTTTGTCAATATGTATGTTTATTAAAATTGTTCTAAAATTAAATTGGAATTAGCATGGGTATTCAAATTTCATTATTAAAATAGATAAAAAAAATTATAATTTTTTTTTTTAATAAATGTATAAAAAATAAAAATATATGGATACTTGATTACTGCTTTTTAAACAAGGTTGTGTAGAAGGATTTTTTTAAATGTTATTTAGTGAATTTTTTTCATTATTAAGTGAAAAAGTCCCTAGGTTGAATGCCTATGGGATAGGTTCATGTTGGGACCTATTTTTGGAGATTTGGATAAGCTTTGTCCCTCGTAAAGTTCATATGAATAAATTTTACAAGATTTAACTTAGCTATGAAGCAACTTGACTTTAAGTCATCAAATCTCTTTTACCTAGTTTCATACATCCATCTTGGTATATTTTATCTATACAACTCTTGAATTTTGTGGGAGTTACATTCAAAGTTAGGGCTAGAGTTCAATTAGAGTTCCCTAGTTATGGGACAATTAGGGTTAAGGTTCAATCAAGATTCAATTAGGCTTAAGATTTAATTAGGGTAAGGATTAAGGTTAGGGTTGGCTGGAGTAGGGTTAAATTAGGCTAAGGGTTAGTATTAGTATTAGGGTTAGGGTTCAAGTAGAGTTTTGATTCAATTAGAGTTATGATTCAATTATAGTTATTACTAAATCAAGATTATGATTTAATAAAAAATCAATATTCCACTCTTTCACTCTGAGTTTTATGAATTTTAACTTTTTGTTGAATATTCACATCTTAGTGCGATGATCCACTATTTGGGTGAGCCAGGAGTCAGTGACAACCATTTGAAGTTTTGGTTTTCCATCTACACTTTTTCAAACTTGAAAGACACTCTTCTAGGGAATTTGTCCTTGTCTATGAGCCAGTAATCTAAACCAACTTCATATAGGGTTCTAATTAGGGTTCAAATAGCTTTATGGTTAGAGTTAAGCTTCAATTTGGGTTAAGGTTCAATTGATTAAAAATAGATGTCTTGAGAAGGATATCTCTCGGCGTACTTTACATATATTTTTAAAATATAGGTATGCTAGTTATCAACAATGACAGTATATTTCCAAAAAAGTCACTGCATTTTCCAAAAAAAATAAAAACATGGTTTTGTTTTCCCTAAAACAAAGCTCGGCCCAGTTTTTCTAAAATGAACTTAGTTATTTCTTTATCCTCGGATCTAAATAAAGTTATATTGCTTTGAAAAATGTTAAGTTGATTTTTCATTTTGTTGTAAACTAACTTGCTTTTATTTTTTTCAAATGATAATTTGTGATTTTTTTAATATTTTTATCTTTCACTAAGTGAAATGCAGTATTTTTGTGTAAAGTTAAAAATTATATAATAGAATATAGTTGAATTTTTTAATTTTAAAATGTTTTTAAAGTCAGTGTATTTATTTTTAAATATTTTTTGTTTAAAAAGAAATAGTAACTTTTAAAATATTCTTTTCCAAATTTTAATTACAGGCATTATGTAAACAATGTGTATAACAAGAGAATCTTGAATAAGTCTAATTTTTTAAGAAGGCATGTGTATACAAGATCCAATTCTTGTCACATTGTTGTTGTCATTGTGGTTTTCAAGAGAATCTTGAATAAATCTTATTTTTTAAGAAGGCATGTGTATACAAGATCCAATTCTTGTCACATTGTTGTTGTCATTGTGGTTTTCATTTCTCTTCCAAATAACATAGCACTAAAGGCATTTCCATTCATAGTTCATTTGTTATTTTGTTTGATGCAAACTTCTAATTTAACACTCAAGTAAGGGCATTTCCATTCATATTTCATTTGTTATTTTGTTTGATTGCTTGTAGAATGCTACCATCTTTTTGATGAAATGCAATCCTTCTGGAAGCAAAATAATCTTCATATGAATACCACCAACTTCCCTAACTTATGTGATTGCAAGGACCTCTTCTTCCAATTCATCAAAGAAAAAATGATTTTCGGCAATTGGAAGTGAAGCAACATATGTGATTTATGAATATGTTTTTCTATTTCTTTTTCTTTGATATTATATGTTTGTGAATTTTTTTATTAATTAAATAAATTTGGCACAGGAGCAATAGCAGGTGTAGCAATAATTAGTAGAAATGTTAACAAGGATTTTATCACCACTTAATTTTACCCCAACGATGGATTCATCACTACCAAATTATGTGTGGCATTGACTATCATAAAGAGATTTTGAGAAAAATAATTCCAAGATTTGTGTTTAATATTTCATTCAACTTCTCACAATAGCTAGATGATATCAATCTATTTAGATTATAGGATGAAACACTTCAGTTTCCTATTATAGGTTAGAGGTGCACCACCCACAAAAATATCCTACTTTAGGGACCTTTTTGGAGTTATAAACTGCTTCAACTTCAATTCAATTGAACAAGATATTATCAATTGATAAATTATTCAATTGTAATGGTTTACTTATTTGCTAGATTTTGATATGTTCAGCAATAATAATTAATTTGGACCCTGAGCATCTATTCAGTATTGAGTTCTTTGTGATCTTGTTTCTCTGATTTACAATTGTTTATTTTCTTTGCATATTCTAATTTTCATTAGGCTTCTTCAACCCTACTTTTCCCATTTCGCAGGGACTCCAGCTATAGCACAACCCTTGTTATTTTAATGTGAATAGTTTAGTGTCCATATTATAATTTTTTGACTATACTAAAAGTATTTGATTGTAATATTACCAATACATCAGTTGAGAATGAATGTGATATTGGGCATATTTTGTTAAGTTTGACTTAAACCTTCAATAGTAGTGTCATATTCTCAATATGGAGGAAAAATTATAACTATTTGTTAAAATACCTAATGGATTTGGCATGATAAAACTTGAATAACCAAGAATAAATTAAGTTTGGGAACTACGTATATAATAGCTAGTAGTACACACCTAAGAAATTGTACAATTACCTTACTCAAGCAATCTATTTGACATAATTACCAATGAGAAGGTGAAAAAAAATTGGGCAGATTGATGGAGGACACTATAGTAAAGTTCAATGTGATGTCTTTCAATTAAATTTATGATCTTAGATATTAAATTAATTGAATGACATACTTAATTTACATTTATTTCATATATTTTTTATTTATGCAATTATTGAACATGAACTTGTCTTCTCTTTCTTTATTCTTGCTTTTGCATATCTAGTTGATAGGTGATGAGTACCCTATCACTAGTATAGGGTGATATTTATCTCCCCTATTTTGTGTTTTTAGTTTAGATTGATGTGTTTTGCTAACCCTTATTTAACCTCATGATGAGTTATATCATGATTTTTAAAGTCTTTTATTTGTGCATTTTTGCATTATTGTCATGTGTGATGACATTGAATGTCTAAGCATTGCGATATGGTTACATGTTACAATCAATAGCATACAAAAATTGTTGGATATGTTTTTTATCTAGATTATTCTAAGAATTAAAAGGAAAATGCCTAGTGAGAAATTGGAAACATTATAAAACACACAAAAAATAATATGTGAACAAGTTTTTATCTTGAATATGAAGCATTCATACAATTTTGGAAAACTCACTAGAAGAGATGTATGTCTTAAACTATCTCAATTGGCTTCAAATTGAGCCCATTTATAATTTTTCAAAGAATGTGAAAGGTCGCCACATTTGTGTCCTCCTTGGAAGTTGAAATGAATAGTTAGATAGGGACAAAGTTAGTTATAAAAATTTAAAATAAAAGAAAATGATTCTACTTTGGTGCCCTGACTTTGTGGGGTCATATTTTTTAGCCCATTGGGTGAAAATTGGAGTTCTTGGATGCATTAGAAAGATTTAAAAAATAATTAGTTTGATTTTCTTGGAAGAAAACCTAAAAAACCTTCCTAAGCAATAAATGAAAGTACTCAAGGCCAATTTTTCTTTGAAGGCCTCCAAACATGTAGATTACAAAAACATAGACAATACCAAAAAACATATTTCTAACATTTTTTAGAATTGACCATATAGATGCCACCCAAGTGCTCCTAGATTATGTGGATCATTAGTTTCCCATTGACAGGAAATTGGACATTACACCTCTTCTACAAAAAATGTAAAAACCATTTTCAATTGATCCCTAGTGAACCACTTGCCCTAGTGAAGAAATTTTCCAACCTATACCATGTGGTATAGAGAGATCTATTGCTTCTTCAGTGTTTTGACAAGAAAATCAATAGTCTAATTATTTATTGGTTGAACAATAGTGTTTGGATTCAATTATGTATTTTGAATATGTTCAATAAATTCTAAGGTGTCCAAAAATGGTTGAAAATATGGATACAACTCAATATTGAAAATAGGATGCAATCCTAGAAAAGGTGGAAAATTAAACTTGAAAGTATTTTCATAGATTTGTTTGAGGATGGTGTATGGACCATATCAATAGGGATTAATTTTCTCTTTTTTCCCTTTAAGACACTCTTTTTGGAAATGAATCTAAATCTTGTCTCCAACTTGGAAATGATGGGGTGTACAATATTGATTATGTTATTCCTTGTACTTTTGGTTGGTGCACTATATTATCTCATGAACTTGCTGCTAGATATGAAAGATATTTTCAAAAAAATAGACATGGAAGGTATTTTCAACAAACTTAGATTATTAAATATTAGTGATAATTTTACATCCATGGGAGCCAAAGGTTGGTACCTAAGGCATACTTCAAATGGAATATTCCTTGTGGAACTATACAATGCATGGTTAGAACTATATTATACACGTTGAAAACCTAGCTTAATGTGCCTCATTTCTCTTTGTTCTAATTCCATTTTGTTCATTTGACCTTATCCACCCTCCATTCATAACTGATCTAAGAAGTTTATGATTAGGTCCCTTATATTGAGTAATTGTCTAAGGGTGTTCATTCAAAGTGTTTTCATCCAAAAGTCCTTAGTACACATTTGTAAAGGGTACTTTTGTGGTCAATACCCAATAGCTTGGCATTTATTTAGGCGATTTTATGTAATTTGGGATTTTAGACTTATTTATCATGCATCCTTTTTGAAGTTACTATTGACATTTCATGTCCACCTTATGGTCTATCAGTTATAACCAATCTGAGAGATCTCATAGGGGTTATACTACTTTATTTCATGCTTATGGTTGTCATCTTTCCTTTCTTGTCCCTTAGTCAATTTCCCAAATGTAAAATACCCAAAATTATCTAATTATTCTAGTCTTTTAAGATTTCCATCTAATAGAACCCAAATGAGTCTCTCCATTTATATTGATCAATTTTGGGGAAAATTTGACTAAGTTATGTTTTTCTATTTTTTCTCCTTCCAACCAAACATTATTAAAGTGAAATTTGGTTGGGTTTCCTCGCAAATTATAGATCACTTAATTTTCCCCACAAAAGTAAGAAAAGTATAAAACTAGCTAAGTTTGGGTTTTGTGGGTGGATGTCGGCTAACTTCTCACAAAGGACCAATGGAGGTAAAAGTCCTACAAATTGAAGGTTTGCAAGGATTTTGTGGCCAACTATTTTTGTGGTAATTCCCAAGTAAACTGTCGTTAAGGTCAAAAGTTATAGTTCAAATGCAAGTTCCCCACCAACATGGGCCCAATGTCGATTAGTTTCTCACAGTTGGCCCAATGAAGCCCGAATTCGACTAATTATATCTTTTGTCAATTTTTTGCACAAGGTCATGGATATGGTTTCTACCATTCCATATGCCATATCTCTTCAATGCCTAATAGAGGAATAAAATGTTGTTAAAAATAATTGAAATAATTCTTCCTTAGTTCTCTATAGAGACTTGTGCCTTTTACATCCCTACTACTATAAATGCTTCAAGCCTCTAATCAACAAAAAGTTATCTATTTCAGCTCTCTTCACTTTTGATTTGTTGTGTAAACATCTTACCTTCACTTCCAAATGAATTTCCATTGCTATTGTATGTTATATGTCATGTTAAACTCATTGGTGGGACTAGTTGTGGATTAGTTATTTCCCTCTTAGTATTTTTTAAACTCTATCCTTCATATAACTGCCAAAAACTAATAGAACAAAATATTGTGTGTCATTTTGGAATTTTCGTGACTTCTTTATATTGTAGTAAGCATGAATAAACACCATTTTGATCTTGGTGCATCACTGCCCCTTTAATTTTTTGTATTCTCTCCCCCTTTCCTCTTGTAAGTTGATAGAATAGGACTAGCTTAGGGTTGTTTAGTGTTGAGTTGAATTGGCATTTATGCATCTATATTAGAGAGGAAGTTGAACTTATCTGAAGGTCTAATCTCAATAACAAGGGTCCCACACCTTGAGATCAGTCCCATGTTTCCTTAGAATTATTGAACAATAGGTTCAACAAGGGTGCAATTCCAAGTGAAAATAGTTTCTGGTACACCTAGTGGGACCACTTTTAATGAACTTTACTTCATATTTCTAAGAAGGTGGTACTTCTCTCATCATATTCTACCTTAAATATGTTGGAAGTTTGGAGATGTTGGAAGATTGATTTGTTTGTGAGTTGCATGGGTGTTGTCATTTATGTCAACCCCTTATATAGAGAGAGTGTTGGAATGCTATTGGTATTGATGATGTGTCTGGAATTGTTGGTATTAATGTCATGCATGTCAGTGTTGTCATTGATAGTTTCAGAGGTTGTTGACCTGACTTGTTTTCGGGGAAGATTTTTGTAACCTTGGAAAGTGTTGTATGTTGCAAATGATATAGATGTGTTGTAAAGATGCTAGTAATGTTGTTGATGAAGTTGATTGCTTGGTTTCCAAGTGATTTTGATAAAATTTGAATAAAAGAGAGTTTAGTATGATAGAGTAGTGTTCAGTTTTTTGCTTTGTATTTTTTCATGTTTGAATATATGCTCATGTAGTTTAGATGTGATGATCAGAGGTATTAAGAGGTGTCATATCCAAAGTTTTAGGTTATGGATCGTTCTATAGTGGAAGATTTGTTTGATAACTTGTGTCTATTTGGTGAAACGGGGTGTCCAGGAGAAATGAGATTGCTCTACATTTCTCTGCAATGAAGGTTCTAGTGTTGCATATCTAGGAATGTGCTTATAATGTTTGTATCTACCTTCCCTTGAATTTTCAAGTGTTGAGTTGTTTTGCAAAATTTTATGGTGTGTTGGATGTTTGTGCCAGTATGTCTAGTTGTACAAAATGAAGGTGTTCTTGAGTTTCAGGTGGTTGTAGTAAGTGTAGTGAATATTTTGATGTTGTGAGATGTTGTATGAATATTTTGGAGTGTTTTTGGGTGGTCCATGAGATGGTTTTGGACCTTGAGAGGTTGTTTGGAGTATCTTGTTGTGTTATTGTAGGTTTGGCTGACCTAGCATGCTAGCGCTAATTACAGAGGATACTTGTTGTTTGAGGAAGTGTTGAGAAGCGTTCTGATGTTGTTTGGGTCCCAAAAGTAGTGCCATGGTTTGGCTTCACTTCTTTATATTATGGAAGTGTTTGGTGCCAACCCATTTTGTGTTGCATGGTTGACATGTATACATTTTCTTAAGGATGACCTAATTAAGATTATTTTAGGTCACAAAGGGTGTAAATGCAAGGAGAATTGTTGTGTGGGTTATGAGCAAAGTGTGTGATGTGAAAGATGTGAATTTGATCAAGTGTAATGATTTGATTGTGAGCCTTAATGCATATCACTTCCTGATGATGTGAGAAAAAGGTGTTTACATTCAGTCTATTTGATGAGTTGTTTGTGCCTCAATGGAATTGTACATTTGGCATATGAGAGATGCATTATAATTTAATCAAATTAGTAGTGAGCCACCCCTTCTTCAATTCTTCTTTCTTTTGGACAATGAGTCCTTTGGCAGTGAGCCTTTCTTTATCTTTTTGGGTAGTGAGCCCTTGGCAATGAGCCTTATTGTATTTGGTGTTGCAATTCATATATAGTGAGCTAATCCTCACTGTGGTTTTTCCCTTCTTGGGTTTTCCAAATAAATCTAGTTTTCTTATGTGTTTGGATGTGTTTGCATTACTATTTCATATGTTTACATTCTTCTAATGCATGATAAGGATTTAATGGGTGTTTAGGGTTTAAGGGCTAATGCAGATCTTAATGTTGATGAGGGTTTTTGATGTTTTAAAGTATACAACAGATTCACCCCCTCTTATTTGTCATATGGATCTAACAATTGGTATCATAACTATGGTTCCTAGGAAAAATCTTAACCACTTGAGGTAGATCCAGATGGTGCATAGGAAAAATGTCAAAGCTCCCTTATTCGATGAAACAAATTTTACCTATTGGAAAGCTAGGATGGAGTCCTTTTTGGTTTCTCTTGGATTTGGTGTTTGGAAGTATCTTGAAAATTTTATACTATGCCTAAAAATTGTCCAACAAGTGATGATGAGATCAAGGATTATGAAAACAATGGCAAAGCAAGGAATGCAATTCTGAGTGGTCTTTCTAATTCTAAACTTGGAAAGGTGATAAGTCTGAAGTCTGCTAAAGATATCTAGATACAGCTAGAAGGAATCTATGAAGGAGATGACAAAGTCAAAGAAGAGAAGATGCAAAACTACAAATCCAAATTTGAAACCCCAAGGATTTCTAACTTGATGAAAATATTATTGCCTATATGCTTAGAGTTGGTGAAGTTGTGAATGCCATCAATGATCTTGGTCGAAAGTTGGATGAAAGGGAAGTTGTGAAAAAGGTATTAAGTACTCTAGCTAAATCTTATAGTCCTAAAGTTTCTACTATTGAGGAAGCTCATAATTTGGATAATTATTCTATAGATCATATGTTTGGTGCTTTAACTTCTTTTGAAATGAGAGATTTTGGTCAAGAGGCTACAAACAAAGAAACTACTTTTAAAGTTTGTAAAGTTGAAAAGGATGATGGATCAGATCCAAATGATCTTGATGAGGTGGAAGAAATTTTTTTGAGGAGATTGAAAAAGGGTACTAGGAAATATAGAGGTAAGCTACCTTTCAAATGTTTCAATTGTGGAAAGATAGGTCATAATGCATTTAAATGTCCAATAAAAGTTACTAATGACAAACAAAAGGATCATAAGGGTAAATTTATTAAGAAGAGTTATTATGTTACAAAAGGACAATAATGAATTTGATGATGAAGAATCAGATTGTCTGGATGAAGGAAGTGATGAATGATTGTTCATGGATTTAAATGTTGGAACTAATTCTACTAATCTTGAAATATGTGTAAAGGAAAGTGCTTCAAAAACATGTCATAACATTGAAGGAACTATGTTGACTGCTTTTCATGCTAGAGAGGAGAAGAATTATTGGATCATTGATAGTGGATGCTCAAATCATATGACAAGTGATAAGAGTAAGTTTGGTAAGCTTTAAAAGTATGATGGTGGTCTTGTAATTTTGGTGATGATACATCTGCTAAGATCTATGGAAAAGGTTCAATTAGCTTTGATGGCAATCATGATTTGCAAATGATGTTCTTTTTGTAAAGGGTCTCTAGCATAATCTTCTAAGTGTAGGATAAATGTGTAGAAAAGGATATAATATTATATTTCAAAATGGTAGTTGTGAAATCAGAAAAGGAAGCTCTGGTATTCTACTTGTTGTTAGAACAAAGAAAAGAGGTAACGTCTATCAACTCCAAGCTAGTGATGCAAAGTGCTTTATGTCTCAAACTAATGAAAGTTGGCTATGACATAGAAGAATGGGTCACATTAATTTTGACAACATAGTAAGGATAAGTTCTACTAATGTTGTGAGAGATTTTCCAAAGATTACAAAGCTAATCAATACAATCTGCAAAGAATATCAAGTTGGAAATCAAACAAAGACAAGATTCAAGACAAAGGAATATTCTACCACAAGTCCCTTGGAGTTAGTACATACAGATCTATGTCGACCTACCAAAATTAGAAGCTCATGTGATGATAAGTATTTCATGTTATTAATTGATGATTATTCTAGAATGGCTTGGGTTACATTTCTTAAAGAAAAATTAGAAGCTCTAGACAAGTTTAAAGTATTTAAAACTATGGCTGAGAATGAAATGAATCTGAAAATCAAATGTTTGAGATTTGTAGAGGTGGTGAGTTTACTTCAAATGAGTATAACATTTTTTGTGAAGATCATGGAATAAGAAGGCATATATTTTCCCCTAGAACTCCTTAGTAGAATGAAGTTGTGGAAAGGAAAAATAGAACAAATCAGGAAGTAGCTAGGACAATGATGAAGGAATCTAATCTTTTGGATTTCTATTGGAGAGAAGCAATTCATACTGTAGTCTACATTCTTAACAAGGGTAAAGCAAGAGTGAATAGTTCAAGGACTCCCTATGAGTTATGGTATGGTAAACCTCCTACTATGAAATATTTTAGACTTTTTGGAAGCAAGTGTTATATCAGAAGAGATGAAGAAAACTTAGGAAAGTTTGATGCAAGATCTGATGAAGGAATCTTCCTTGGATACTCTATAAGAAGCAAGGCCTATTGATGCTACAACAAAAGATTGAAGAAGATTGTTGAGAGTGCAAGTGTCAAAGTGGATGAAGAACCACATCAAATTTCAATATTGATAGAAGGATATGAATCTAATGAATCCCTTTGCAATGAAGAAGAAAAGGCTGAAGAAAAGGTGTGCTAACAAAAAGAAAAGTTGTTATGATAGAAGAGCAAGTAAATTTTTGTTTGTTTACATTCTGAGGTGGAACCAAAAATAGTGATTGAGGCATGCAAAGATGAGAATTGGATCAAAGAAATGAAGGAAAATTTAGAACATATAGAGAATAATTTGACTTGGGAATTGGCCCCAAGACCAACAAACAAGAATGTGATTGGTACTAAGCGGGTGTTCCTGAACAAGCTGAATGAATATGGAAAAGTTGTCAGGAACAAGGCTAGACTTGTGTGTAAGGTTACTCACAGGTTGAAGGTATAGATTTTGAGTAAAAATTTTCTCTGATTGCAAGAATGGAAGCTATTAGGATGTTTTTAGCTTTTTCAGCACATAAAGATTTCAAAGTATATCAGATGGATGTGAAGTTTGCATTCTTGAATGGTGAATTGGAAGAAGTATACATTGAACAACTAGAAGGTTTTCAGTTGTCAGAAGATGCAAATATGGTTTGTAGAAAGCATTTTATGGACTGAAGCAAGCTCCTAAAGAGCTTGGTATGCAAGGTTAGATAAGTACTTGTTACAACAATGATTCAAAAAAGGCACTGCAAATAGCTATTTGTATTTCAAAGTTGAAGGAGAAAAAATCTTAATTGTAGTAGTATATGTTGATGACATAATCTTTAGAGGAAATGAAGGTATGTGCCAAAAATTTTTAGAGGAAATGTAGAAAGAATTTGGAATTGCAATGTGTGGTCCAGATGAATTTCTTCCTTGGCTTGCAAATCAATCAATCAAAGAAAGGTATATTCATATCGTAAACTATGTTAAGGAAATGTTGAAGAAGTTTGGAATGGATGATTCTAAACCGGTATGTACTCCTATGGTTACTGGTTGTAAGTTGAGCAAGAATGATAAATCTCCTAAGACAAATTGGAGAAAGTATAGATTGATGATCGGTGGACTATTATTCCTTACTGATACTACACCAGATATCATGCATTTAATTTATCTTGTGGCTAGATCTCAAGAAGATCCTAGGGAATCTCATGTTGCAACAGTGAAGAGGATATTCAGATATTTGAAGGGCACTCCAGATTATGGTTTGTGGTATCCTAAGGATACTGAATTCTCTTTGAGTGCATATATAAATGCAAATTGGGTTGGATGTGCATATGATAGGAAAATTAAAAGTGGTGGTGCTTTCTTTCTTGGAAGTGGGTTGGTTTCATGGCTAAGAAGCAAGATTTAGTGTCATTATCTACTACAAAATTAGAATATATTCTAGCAACATCATGTTGTACACATGTGTTATGGATGAAGCAAAAATTGAAGGATATCTAAGTTTCATATGATGAACCTATTCCTATCGTGTGTGACAATACAAGTACAATCAAGCATTCAAGAACAAAACATATCTCAATCTGGTATCACTTCTTGAGAGAGAAATTTACAGAGAATGAGGTGAAGTTGGAGTATGTGCCTACTAAGGATCAGGTTGTTGATATTTTCACAAAGGCTCTTTCAAAAGATACTTTTGAGTATCTCTAGGAGAAGTTAGGGGTTATTGCCCCTCCTTTCAACTAGATACATAAGTGTGTGCATCTATTTGGGAAGCATTTCAAAATACATTCTTGGTCCTAGACTGATGCTAATGGCTACCTCTTAGGGGGAGTAGATAGTAGTAGTTGATGGTTGGTGAGTTCAATATAGAAAAGAGAGTGCAGAAGAGTGAGTGTAGTTGCTTGTTGATGTTGCAAGAGGTGTATGTAGGTGTTTCCCTTTGAATTTTGTCAAATGCGGAAAGAAAATGAGTTGGATTAGTCTATGGCCCTTTTCCATTGAGCTCAAATGGGGAGAGAGAATTTGAAAAACATGGAGAGAGTTAAATTGGTTGGTGAGAGAATTTAAAAAACTTGGAGAGAGTTACAAAAGTGAATATGGTCTAAAGACCATAGGGGGAGAGAGTATGGAAAAGTATTGTATGAGGAGAAAAGAATAAAGAAAATGTTGCAGGAGAAGAAGTTTTTGGAGAGAGAGGATGAAGAGTAAATATTTGTCCCAATTAGGGGGAGAACTACTTATTGCAATATTGTTGTTGGTTGCTTTTGTTGTTGATGGTTTTTCAAAAAATGGGTGTTTCCATCAATGAAAAAGGAGGAGATTGTTGGAAGTTTAGAGATGTTGGAAGCTTGAGTTGTCTGTGAGTTACATGGGTGTTGTCATTCATGTCAAACCCTTGTATAGAGAGAGTGTTGGAATGCTACTGGTATTGATGATGTGTCTGGAATTATTGGTATTGATGTCAACACATGTTGGTGTTGTCATTGATGGTTGTGGAAGTTATTGGCCTGACTTGTGTTTGGGGAAGATTGTTGTAGTTGGAAAGTGTTGTATGTTGTAGATGTTGTAGATGTGTTGTAGAGATGTTAGTAACATTGATGATGAAGTTGATTCACTTGGTTTCCAAGTGTTTTTGAGAAAATTTGAATAAAAGAGAGTTCAATATGACATAGTGGTGTTTAGTGTTTTACTCTGCATTTCTTCATGCTTGAAGATATGCTCATGCAGTTTGGATGTGATGATCATAGGTATTTAGAGGTGTCATATCTAGAGTTTTAGGTTATGGAGCATACCGTAGTGGAAGATGTATTTGATAGTATGTATGTCTGGTAAAATAGAGTGTCTAGGAGAAATGAGATTTCTTTGCATTTCTTCATAGTGAAGGTTTGGTGTTGTGGATATGGGAACATGCTTATAATTTTTTTTATCTACCTTTTGTTGAAGTTTTAGGTGCTAATTTGTTTGAAAAAGTTGTCTAGTGTGTTGGATGTTTGTGCCAGTATGTTTGGTTGCATAGAATGAAGGTGTTCTTGAGTTTCGGGTGGTTACAATAAGTGTGGTGAATATTCTGATGTTGTGAGATGTTGTATGAATATTTTGGAGTGTTGTTGGGTGGCCTGCAAGATGTTTTTGGACCTTGAGAGGTGTGTTTGGAGTAGCTTGTTAGTGTTAGTGTAGGATCAAAAAGTGATAGAGGAATGCAGATGTTGTGGAACCTCGAGAGACAAAAGGATGCATCCATGATCCAACCTAATTTTTCCTTCTAGCCAAAATGATGACAAAACCACATGTTTGGATGAGGGTCAAATTTATATAAACGTTTGAATCACAAAGATAACAACCAAGAAGGTTCCATTAATATCACAACAACTCTCCCAACTACCAAATAATGATTTATAGAGCCTCCAAAATGGATTTTAATTCATTTTCATGAATTTTTAGAAGGATTGTGGTATTTGTTGAGTTGCAAAGATCCTTTATGACATGTGGCCATTTGTAGGTTATGTTTGCAATGGATTTTGTGAGAGTTTCTTTAAAAATAACCTATGATTCATCGATGTAGGTTTGATAGGTATTGTTGAGGGGTTTTTACACTAATCAAATATTTTCGTGAAAATTTGTCAAGTTTTTGTAGAGGGCGATAACTAGGGTTTCTTATCTACCACGTGCCATATCTCTTCAATGCCCAACAAAAGAATAAAAGGTTGGTAAGCCTCATTGAAAATTTCTTCCCTTAGTTCTCTATGAAGGCGTATGCATTTTGTATCTTTGCTACTATAATAGGCTTCAAGTCTTTGATCAACGAAAATTTATCTATTTCACATATATTCACTTTTAATTTTTTATGTAAAACATCTTACCTTCACTTCCAAATGAATGTTCATTGTTCTTGTATGTTATATGTTGTGTTAAACTCATTGGCAGGACTAGTTGTGGATTAGTTATTTCCTTCTTAGTATCTATTAAACTCTAACATTCATATTACCAAGAACTGGTAGGAAAAAATATCATGAGTCATTTTGGAATTTTCATTGCTTCTTTGTGTTGTAGTAAGTAGGAAAATGCAACATAATGATCGTGGTGCATGATCACCCCTTAAATTTTCTATATTCTCTCCCCCTTTCCTCTTGTAGGTTAATTGAATATTACTAGCATAGGGTTATTTTGTGTCGAGTTGAATCAACACATCTACATCTAGATTAGAGAGGAAGTTGGCCTTACCCAAAGGTCTGATCTCAATCGCAAGGATCACATACCTTGAGATCAATCCCATGTTTCTCTAGAATTATTGAACAATAGGCTCATCAAGGGTATTCCTTTACTTATAGGATTTTGAACTTGCTCATCTTGACATGACTTTCCTCCAAAGTCCTTTTTTTTGTCTAAGTCCATTTTCCTTGTATTTTAGGATTTCGGACTTGGTCATCCTAGCATACCTATCAAAGTTTCCCTCCTTGGAACATCTTTTCTCTAAACTGACATTTTATGTCTAAGTCCATTTTCCTTCCATTTCAAGGTTCAAACTTGGTCATCTTTGCATTCCTTTCCTCCAAACTCCCCTTTTTTTCTGTACAATTTCAAGATTTTGGACTTCCTCATCTTAGCATCCTAAATTTTAGAACTTTTGACTTCCTCATCTTAGCATGTCCCAAAATTTTAGACTACAAACTTCCTCATCCTAGCATCCCAAATTTTGGGATTTCAAACATTCTCATCCCAACATCCTAGTTTAGGATTTTGAAAAATTTTCACCTTCTTCCCCCTTTGGAATGAATTTTTTTGAAACTTTACCATTTGAACAAAAACCCCACATACCTCTCCACATGATCTAGGAGCCCATTTATGGTATTGAAATGGATGTGATTTAATATATGAATACTCCAATATGCCTCTTGGTACTTGTTGGTCTGCCTGATACATGATTGATGTACAAAGATATATAATTGATGATCTAAAGGGCATGGTTTCAAGTGTATGGATATGTGAAGGTGATGCAAGTAGACATGGACAACTTTTACAATTCCAGATAACCATGCTTCTTCCCCCAAGATTTATTGATGGTGTTGGAAGAATATATTTCTAGATTTTCCTTTAAAGGAGGGAAAACTAAAATAGGAGCATTTGTAGAGAAAACTACAGAAAAATATAGCAAACCTTAGGGTTTTAAATTTCAACTCAAGGTAAAGGTATTTTGTCACTATAATGATATAGGGTTGTTCCAAATTTTTAATGAAAATTTATAACCTCTAAAGATTGAATGTTTAAAGGAAAACTCCACCTTAATTGAGTGTCGCCCTATGTATAGTGTGCATTTTTGGATGTGTTTTTTATTAGTTATCCAACCAAACAACTATAAGATCCTTGCAAATATTTTGCAAGTTACCTTTTTAGAATAATAAAAGGAATGTATCAATATTCTCATGGATTACTATATAGATATTATTCAAATATTTATTGTCTTGCTAAATGTTTGTGCCAAACCTAGTTTTCCTATACATTTTGAAAGATAATATTTTTCGTGAAATATTGATTAAGGTATCACCATTGGTTTCAATTATTAAATATTTGATATGAACTTATAGACTTTGTTTCCCAACTAGAAAAATGCATCAACTTGCTATTGGATCCATCTACCCATCATCCTAATACACTCAAAATAACTTAATATAAACATTTTCTTAGTATAGTCTAATTTAGTGTGTTCTCATGACCATGTCTAAATGTACATAAAGCATCAAGGGTTATCATAAAATACATTCATTGAAATTAATGTGGTAGATTTTTTATTTAATAAGGTGCTTGACCTTGAATATTCTAGACCAATATATAGGCATAAAGTGACAACCAAAATAGGGGTGAACTATGTAGTGGGTATGTTTTTGTCAAGGTAAGTTTTTAGTTTCTATATGTTGATATCTATTGTAGTATCTTAAGGAAACCCCCCTTGGTTTAGACAAGCTGAAAGTGAAAGAGGCTTTACCCACCATACTAATTGGTCCTTATTTTCCCAACTTGAATATAGGTTTTGTAATTTTATTCTTAGGTTTGACATCCTTGGCACTTGGGAAATTATCCAACTATAGGGTTTTGAGACTTATAAATCATACCGCCAATAACACATATATGGTAGACTCCCATCCCATGTGCAAGGATATTTTGAATGATACATTTGTAGAATGTGAATGATTGTTCAATTCATCACCTCAAATACCTATTTATCTATGGATAGAATGTAGTAGACTTTGTTAACCTAGTGTCCATCATGGACCATAGTGATTGTTGAGCTTCCTCTAATGCCTAATTAACTTGGTGCTAATGGTTATGTACATGAATCAGTAGACTTGAGGATCCCTAGACTAAGTAGTTAATCTTTCACAATAGGGCTTCATTAAATCATCAACAGTGAGTCGTAAAACTTAAGATAGTGTTGGCAATGTATATGCATTCATGGATTATGGACATCCTACACTAGTTGAGTATAGGAAAAGAAACACATGTAAATACAATAAATGATTTAAATCATAATAAACTACTACTTCTCAAAACAAAGTAAAGGAATATAAATAGCTACCTTTTGCTACGGGTACTTAATGCTTAAGACTGTAACCAATTAACTGTTATACTATAGTATGTCCTAACTTAGTTAACCTTTGGAGTATGAAACAAAATATCAATCTACATATTCTAATTCAAGAATTATAACACATTTATTCATAATCACATAAACTAGAAACTATTAATTAAACTCACAATGCATAATATAATGTAGTAATCTAAATTGAAGTGGTTCAATAGTGCCTCAAGCTTCCACAAGATCTTGTCAATCACTCACTCAACAAAACATGTTATCAAAGCAATTCTCCTTTATTGCATTATAAACACAAAATTGTACACAAAATCTAACATGAAATCTTATTCAATAACACATATATGATCTTCTACCACTCTATTAGATATCCTTCTTGACAGGGTACCCCACTATATAGGGTTTGCGAGGAAGTCCAATTATCTATGAACTGAAAACAAACTTAAGAACATATGTCAACTCTTGCTCAAGAATAGGAAGATAACTAAGTCTCAAAATAGACAGTAATAACTACTAAAATAGGAGTATGGAAATAAAACAAGGACTCTATGCCCAACAAGTTTAACTATTTATAACAGAAAATGTGCTCAGGAAAACAAATCTATTATAATTCATAGTTTGATTGAGAATGAACTTCTTCTCTTGGTTTTCTTATTGAAAGATGAAAGTAATGCTCAATGATTCATGATTTGATCAGTAAATGATCACCTCCATCTTATTCTAAAAGTGGTTGTGCTGCAGTAAGTTGACTCCTTTGCAACAAACTATAATCCTCATGCTATAGGTTGAGAAACCTATTGTTGCAGGTTGAAAAGTATCTTACTGCAAATGTTAGTCTTATTTCCTAAGGCATTCTCATTATTAACAACCATAATTTAAACATAAAATCCTACTAAACTTCATGGACACTCACAAATCATACATACACATATTAACATAACATGTTTCCATTCCAATTTCTTAAAACTACTTAAAGTTATATGAAAGGTTTTGGTAATACCTCAAAGTTTAGTAAAAAGTATGGATAAAAAGTATGAAATAGCAACAAGAAACTATCCAATTCCACAATGTGTTAGTGATGACCAAGAGTTGTTGAGGAACTAGCTATCCCTATAAAAATTAATGATTTATGGCAAACCAAAATGGACCTAGAAATTTTCAAAGAAAAGCTTATTAATTTATTTTACAGAGATCCCTTTCTTGTAGACTACCATGATGGCCATTTTTGAAATTGTGTCTACCACCACATACACTTAGTCATGACCAAGTTTGTTACTAGGAAGGTTAGACATGAAATCCATATAAAATGATTGCTAGTGCTTATCAAGGATAGCAAAGAGTTTTATGTAATCCTTGATTGTAAATTGTAGTCTTTATAATGACACAAGTTATACAAGATCAAACGTAAAAAGTGACATAATGATACCCTTTTTGGCCAATAAAAGTACATTTGAAGTGAAAAACAACATTTTACATTCCAAAGTGTCTTACAACATTATTGTAGTGTGCTTTCCATATCATCTTCTTTCATTCTCCAAGTAGGAACATATATATAATTCATATGATAGAGAATACCATCTTGGAAGTAAAAATTAGGGAGTTGTTTACCTTTTGTAAGCCTATTATAGGTGTTAGAAAAATCAATATTAGTACCTTACAATTTGGGCCAATTTATTATTTAGTGGCCACAATAATCTAACATTACTTTTAGGATGAACTTGATGGAGAGGAGCGGGAAGAGGAGAGGAGGGGGAAAATTTGAATTCTGGAGATGATGCAAGTGGAGAAGGAGATGATTCAGAGAATGCAAATGGATCACTAGTGGGAGGCGACTTGTGGCTACACAGGTTGTTATTATATTGTTGGGTTGTGGTGGCTTCGTGCTGGTTGTTTCCATCTTCCAGTTGGGTGAAGGTGGTGTAGAGCAAGTTGTTGTCGTCCAATTAGGTGGAGACAATTTTGCTTCTTTGTCAGGACAAGGTGGAGATTGTTGTTGATCCTCTAGTTTCTAACTACTTTTTGGCCTACCCTTCGCAGTTGCTTTTCTTCTTGTGAGTTTTGGCTATGGCCTTTGTGGGGAGCACTTGTTTTTCCTTGGAGTTGGTGAGTGTGTGCTTTGGCTTTTTTGAGGAGGTTTGGTTGGAGGATGGGATTATTTATGGTCCTATTGGGTGTAATTGGATGGATTGGGTGCTCTTTATGCTAGCCTACTCTCTTTCTAGTTTCTT